>SRQH01000549.1:0-18810 GCA_018360345.1 Claviceps sp. LM84 group G4 | reverse complement strand
CCACACCATACCCTCATATGTGAACTGAAAACTCGAGCATAAAGAGGCAAACACGAAATGTGCGCCTCCGCTACGCGTCGCCGCACGATTTCTTCAGTTTTGCCTAAAAAGTTAACGTAAACTCCCGGATTTCCGGGTTGCCTTTGAAATGTTACGGTGTACTGAACAGTGAAGGCTCTGAACTATTGCCAGTCTGAGTCATAAATTTTAACATCCGCCAGCCGTACTAGAACCTGTAGGAACCTGGAGGTAATCTCTTACTTGAAAATGACATTTCAGAACGGCGTGAAAGCTTAGGACTGGGATCGAGGAAGTCGTCGAAAATGCTCCCGCTCGGCGCTGGGAGTAGGTAAGCGAATCTGCAGACTGCATTTTGGTCCCACTCGCATCTATGATCTCCGCCAATGTGCGACGTCAGCAATGAAAGGATGGCTGCATGATGACGGACGGTTGACCTGGTTTTGGTTCGGCCCGCCCAATTGAAAGTACTCGAATGTACAAGTTGGCTGGCCTAAAAGTTGCTCTGAATTCCCTGCCTACATCTGTGACGAGCATCTTTTGCTTGCACTCCACATCATGAACACATGCGACGGGTTCGATTGGTTTTCGAGGTCGCTCCAATTCAAGCAGCTTCACTAACAAAGCAGGCGGGCCCTCTCGGTCGCTCGGCGAGTCTGCGGCAGTCAGCGGAATGAATCAATGATTCCTCCATTCACACGGGTATTCATGCTAACTTCCGCTCATCAGCTTCTAACGCACATACTTGGAATCACCAGCGAGCTCGGTTACCCAGAAAGACATTTCTAGAAAAACATTGACTATGTCACTAAATCTTGTCACCTTCAGTGTCAAGCAATTATGTAGATGCTACCACAGAATTAATATTTATGACCTAACGTGTTATATTTATGAACTAATTCAATCGTCCGATGCCTTTATGCGTCGCTCATATCTCAGAAACACCGTTTCCTACAAACTGCAGACAAATTGTCACAGCCTCCTAATATGATCTTTCACCGGGTGATCAGCCCTAACATCTGCTTTACAACACAATCATACTCCATCTGCAAATGACAGGCCGCCAGCTGCCACGTCAACGGACATGGAATGCTTCAAACCACAAACTTCGAACAGTCGCACAGGGGTCAGGTCCTTAGGTGTACCAACCACGCCCTTTGTTTTCAATAGTGTGAGAGTCTCCTTGATTGCGCGGTATGCAGGTGCAAGGCAAGCGAAAGAGAAGATCATTATTCTGAAGCCCATTTGTCTAGCCTCATCCACTGTGATGGTTGGGCTAGCGCCATTTTCGACGCTGTTCAGCAGTAACGGCCACGGCGCAAGATCTTTCACGGCCTGTGCAGCTTGCTCCTTTGACTTGAAACCTTCGAGAAGGCCGACATCCGCGCCCAAATCTCGAGCTGTGCGCAGGCGCTCGATGCATTCGTCGTAACCCAACGTTTGTAAAGCATCAGTTCGAGCGATCAGAACAAAGTCGGAGCGCATACGTACGCGCGCTGCGTGTGCGGCACGGATACGCGAGTAGTACTCTTCACGGGGTACGACTTTCTTCCCGGAAAGATGGCCGCATCGTTTGGTAAGCACTTGGTCTTCGAGGTGGGCACCAGCAACACCAGCACGAATGTACTGCTCGACGGTACGGGCTGCCATGATAGGACCTGAATCCCTACATCAGCGATGGAACGAGATTTATGTGGCAGAAAGCCACCTACCTCCGTAGCCAGTATCCATGTCTGCAATCAAGGGGGGTCCGAAGGGATCCAGATTTGCAATCATGTCAGCGTTTTCGCGCATTTCGTGGAGTTGAGCAATAGCTAGGTCGGGCTGCCCGATGCGAGAAGCTGTGGTGCCAGCACCAGTCTGTTTGGAGTGATGGATCAGCAAGTTGTTTTCAAACGCTGCGTATTGTTGCGACCACATTGAGCACTTACCATATACATGGCATCAAATCCGATCTCCAGAGCTGTGCGTGCGGACAAGCCGTCATAGACACCAGGGCAAACAATAAGCTCGTTGGTTTCCAGGAGCATTTTTCGCAGTTTTGTAGCGCCCGATACTGGCTCTTGAACCTCAGCACAGATGTACTTCAGAGGCATGTAACTCGAAACAGCACCATCGGCGTCCGCCATATCATCATGCCGACCTGATACATAACCCATCCCACGGTCGAGAGGGCCGTCCAGCGTCACAGCTTTCTCGATAGCGCTTGGAAGCATGTTGAAATTTGGTGGCAGGCAGCGAAGAACAGATGTCTATAAATGGTGAAATGCTGGTATGATGAAAGTGAGTTGAGAAGTGCTGGGTGTTTGACGGGATTATCACTTCGAATCTTGAGCCACCCCATTCAGCGGACAGACCTGGGGCTTTTATAGCCCCAGTGAATATCAGCCCTTTCGCTCAAGGGTTTCAAATGTGCTCACGGAGAACTTGAGTCGCTCTTCCTCCTTCTCACGGAATAAACGGGAAGTTACGGATAGATAGGTACCTCAAATTACGACAAAGGCAGCACTAACATCGAGTGATGGCCTTGTACTGTGTCATTCGTGTACTTCGGCCGACTTCAGGCATGCACTCCCTCCCCCACAATGGTTTTCGGCTGCCTCATCCATCACCTCTCGAATATGAGGTGGTCAATTTAAGATGCGACGCTGCTAGCAAGCAAGCTATTAGATAGAAATGCCTTAGTGCCATGCCCCAAGATCTATCCATATCCGACAGCCAATGGACCTCGTGGCCTGTTTGCTCCGAATATTCTGGGGCTCGCCAAGGATGTAGAATCACCGATCACGGTTGGCACTTTTGACGCAAGTCCATCGACGAAGTGGTTGTCTCAGGCTTCGTAGGGTGGGATGTCATCACGAGATTTCGGAAGAAGCTGTACCTGCAAATGCAAATCATGGTCTGTAAGAGCTGCAGGACCGAGTCTCTTTGGTCCCCTTCTCATCGCTTGTTGGCCGAGCCCTACTTCATCTAGTAAAAGGTGGCTGCTGCATGTATGTATTCACAGATTACCTTTGTATCTCCACGTCAAGCTTATTGCCAAGTCCATTGCCAAGTGCCACGATCGTTCCAGGTGAAGCACGGCATGTTACATTGAACCGTATCTCGCAGATATAGAGTCCATTAAACCTCCAAGTTTCGGCCACCCTAATGGCTCCGTGCCGATTGTTTTCTCGAACACGACGTAACGACGGCCTCTGATACATCATACCGGACAGCTCCTGCTCCGTACAACCGGACATATCAGGACAACGATGGCAACGAGTCTGGGGACGGACTTGACGACAAGACCCCGACATTGCAAAACGAGCTCCGCGTGACCAATTGACTGGCCCTCTGGACAAGATGGCGGGACTTAGTCGGCCCGCATCTGCAGTCAAGCATAAAAGTTGTTGAGTGATTGGGGTGAATCAAGACGCGATACGACGTAACAGTCGTATCGAGAAATGCTTCTTTTCGGGGCAAAAAGGTCACTGCTGTTGTCAGTCTGTTCTAAATGCTGACACTTCGACAATCTTGGCATGGCGAGAATATGATGATCAAGGGACATGTATGGGTGTCATTCCTCACATGAGCTACTGCGTCGTCAATAGTTTGCATGCTGATCTTATCTCACTGGATGTATTTAGGCGTTGGTTCTAGAAAGTCGTGGGGCGATGAAAGAAAGATAAAGGAAAGCAAGATGGAAAAACTTTATTCTCACGACGCGCCAAGGCCAATTTGCCCCTTGGCGACACTGGCTCCGCAAGCGGATCTGCATGTCCCACCGGCGTAGTGTTGTACTGTGTACCCCGTGGGCCGTAGGTACTGCCTGAATCATGAATGCTCCCCTCGTCAAATCACTCCGATTGTCTCCGCCCGTTCCGTGAAAGATGGGAGTGTTGATGTGCATGCAGAAAACCACGACGAAAAGAAACATAAACTGTCCACCGGATCACGAGCCGGCACGGGCATGTTCGTGGAACTTCAGCTCTTTCAAAATCCGTGATCATTGCATCGGCTCAGATGACTTACGCTTTGAACAAGGATGGCACCAGTCCGTCCGACTCGGAAACTGAGCGACCCAACAAAACAGCCACTGTCTGGGACAGATTCTCCGAACATGTTGATCTTGAATTCGCCTACATTCCCTTACTTGCCTGCTGCTTTGTGTCAGGCCTGACAGATGGCACTATCTACAATGGTGAGATACTTCATTTGCGTTGGCGCACACGTATGCGTGCGATGGCGAATAACTCTGACCCGGTTTCATTCACAGCGTACGGCACATTCGTTTCCATGCAAACTGGTATGTACCCGACAACGGCACTGGCTCATAGATGACTTGGCAAGTCGATGCGCAGCTCACACCCTATCTAGGCAATACAATATTCGTCGCCCTTGGAACATCTGGTTACAACAACAAACCGTACGGATGGGCTCGCTCACTTTGCTCCATCGCCCTATTCATCTTCGGCTCATTTGCCTTCTCGCGCCTCTCTCTATGGTTGGGAGGTCGGCGTCGTGGCATATTGATGCTCTCATTCTTCCTCCAGTCTCTCATGGTTACGTTGGCCGCCGGCATCATCCAAGGGGGAATCATTGATGGCTCGTACCCATCCAGAAGGCCCGTTACAGTCGTTGATTTCAAGGAGCTGATCGTCATTTCTTTGCTCAGCTTCCAAGCGGCTGGCCAAATTGTGAGCAGTCGTACCTTGAAGGTTAGTGAAGTGCCTACAGTCGTTGTCACGAGCTTGCTCTGTGACCTCATGTCAGATCCCGCGTTGTTTTTTCTCGGCAAAAATGACAAGCGGAACCGACGTTTCGTCGCCTTTGTTCTTACTCTTGTCGGCGCCATCTGTGGCGGTTGGATCTCCAAAACGGCGGGCTCTGTCGATCCCTCTCTGTGGATGGTGGCGGGCATCAAACTTGCCATATCATGCTGTTGGTATTTCTGGCAGGCGGAACCTGACTCCGCAGTCTGAGAAATGTATTTGGGTCGCGATTGTCAACGCCAAGCGAATGCAAGCATTATTCCTACGTCTATAAGATTCCCATGGTCTTTTTCTTTAGAAATGCTCCGTTTCCTTGATCGGAGCTATGGTATGGATGGTTTTTTGGGGTGGGGGGATTCGTGGCACCAGCAGCAGGCCAAGAACAGCTTTACCGCGCGCTACTCTTGGCTCCATGACAAGATATGTATTTAGAAATACTGAACCTTAGACTTTGTGCATACGTGCCTAACTTCTAGGTATGCTTGGGCAGAAATGATCGCACTGTTGAGTGTGGAAGGCCACTGATCCGATTTGCCAAAAAATTGGTACCCCACCCTCAGCAGTTTAAGCTTAAATGCAGCCAGCCAAGCTAGACGTTCACATGCCGCGATTCGCAAGTTCAGTGACGGCCGACTCCGAGCCGAGTCAATAGATTAGGCTGAAACGACGCAAAGGTGCATCTATGTATGTAGTACATTGCGGCCGGAACCAAGGAATACCTACGATGGAGAAGAGATACCTAGGCCAGATGGTCCTGCCACATACTCCGTACAGCGATCTGCAAACATAAGAATGGAAGCTTTGCGCACATGATTACTCCTGCTGGTTCTCATACATACCATATCGCCCGTAGCAACTCCGCGATTCGCTCTAGAGACGCTTTGCAACCTGCAGGGTGCAATCCCCAGGTTTGACCCTATAAGTCTTGGCGTGTGGACTGGGTCCGAAAACTCCGAAAACATACTCATATTTTCGTCTGAGGTCTTCAGAAGCAATGACCGTTTTACTTTCAGCGTTTTCCCAGGTTACAGGTGGTTGTCGATAGTTGTGACTCGTGAGAAAAGTAGCAGTGTTTGATGTCGATACTGATAGATGAATTATTATAGCAAACCCACATTACGGCGAGCGGTTTGCAGTTTATTTCTTCCCACTCTATTTTCCTCTGATGTACCTAGATGATGCATTAAAATAGATAGAGTTCTTGACGCAGATCAATTGATACCAAGACTTCCAAGTTCCAGCGCAAAAATGTGGAGTACATGGTACATAGGTACCTACCAGGTAGGACGTAGCCTCGTAGGTACCCTGGTACCTAAGGTGTCTGGTAGGGGTCGTTTTGCTTCCAAACTTCCAACCCATTCATCACATTGGGTTTCATCAAGCTACATACCTACTTACCTACCTAGGTAACGTATCAATCACCAACTACATACGGAGTATGTGCCTCCTATATTGTAATTTGCAGGTACTATGAAGGTATGTATGGAGTAATCAGTTCTAAATCGAGCGATTGTTGGGTTCAACTCTGTGGCCTTTTGAGTTCAGCCACACCGGACTGTAAACCGGCCGTACCTATTCGAGTCCACGCGACGTGTTTATCTACCCCTCACTCGTCTCAGCCGGCAATACGATCAAAGCACCGCGAGAGCTTATTTAGTTGAATGTGTGTAGTGTAAGTAATGCCGCAATTACTCATACCGCATGCGTCTAGGTAAGGCTCGTTAGGTCCCTTCGCGCCTTGAATCATCTGCACACGAGAAGACGCATTGTCGCGACCTACTGGCGGGCGATTCAATTTCATCACTACCAGTACCAAGTCGCCCGCCAGTAATAAACACTTGTCGCACGCGCGCACATCAGAGTGGCCAGACAGCTGCGCCCATTCTTTTGTGCGAGAACACTCGACGAGCTGCCCGCTTGGCACGGCCACGTCCCGTCAATTGCAAAAGGTACGTGCGGATGGAGACTTCGTTCCACCAGCTGGCTACCGGGAATTAAAACATGAATCCATGATTCGACCCCGATCGCGATGGCAGCGAGTGCCAACTTCCAAGCCACTGTACACTACCTCCTGTAATTGTATGTACGTCGAGTCTAGACTCTAGACTCTAGAGTCTAGACTCTAGACTCTAGAGTCTAGACTCTACCTACCTAGTACCTGAGTTAGAGTACGAGCGTGCGCTAGGCGTTATTCGGAGGCGCCGTCCGCAACGAGGTACCTAACCAAGGAAATCACTGACTGGTCTTGGAATAGGTAGATTGCTCGTGAGTCCTGACTCCTGAAAGCGAACTAGCCATCGACCGACCACTCGCCGCGTGATGAAGCCATTACTCTCTGAAGTCCGACCCTACAGATGTTGCATAGACGTCTCTCTCCATCGCGATCGATTTTTCCTCGAACGGCGAACGCGTTACTTGTCGCTGCGTGACGCGCCCTCGTCGCGGCCAACCCACGAAGCATTTTATAATCGCTTGTACAGTCAGTTCATTGGCATAGTCGGGTGGCATTGATAACAGTACAGAGCGTGGAATGGCGTGCGAGACGAATACTGCCCCCGACCGACGGCTGCCTCGACTCAGTGGAATAATGCTTGGGGGCGATTGACCAACCGGTCGCTATCGGCGCGAAAGCTCTGCCCAAGTCTACGGGCGGCGTAGTAAAATGAGGATCTCAATCAGAGAACAGCTGGCTGCACTCGTTCTTTTTGCAGTGTTGCTGGCCCTGACCATTGTGTCCATCCCAACCTGGATCTATGCCCATAACTTTGTCACGGGAGTCGAGTCTGACGGCCTATCCCTTACTGCGTCGCTAAAAGCTTCCAGGATCGATGCCGCACTCAACTTGCTCGTGACCATTAGCCAAACGGTATCAACCCGCATCCTTCTCCAACAGGCATATGTCGACTTCTACAACGACAATGCGACCGACCCCTTCGCTAGCGCTCGATCCGATTTAGAGAGCGCCATGAGCGCAAATCTCCTCACTGGCTTGCTGCAAGCCCGACTCTACTCCAGGAACCAGACCGGTGCCAAACCTGGCGGACTACTCAACGTCACCGGCGCTGGCGTCGGATCGCAAGCGCAAAACATTGCTTTGCCTCATCTGACTCCTAATGGCTCGAAGGTTAACTTGAGCGACACAGAGTATGGGTACCCCCCTTCTCTTTACCCAAACGTGTCTTACGAAGACCTTGGACACCCCAATCCCTATGTGCAAAGCACACCAGCCGTTGGCGCAAATGCGTTTCCGGGGATTAGAATAAATGATAACGGTGGTCTTCTTCTTGGCCCGTTAATGATAAACGAGTCTTTTGCCCTCATTTCATTGACAATCCCTATTCAATCGCTCAATATTCAAGGTTTTGTTCTGGGCTACATGACCTTGATTGTATCGGCTGCGCCTCTGATAGAGGTCCAGGCCTCCCGTGAAGGGTTGGGATCAACGGGTGTCGTCTTGCTTATAGGTCCCCGCAGTCCTTCCAATCATTTTATTCCACCGCAGTCGCCCTCGAATACCACTGATCAACCGACCGAAGGCTCATTGAGAAACTCAGAGTTTCGCTTCGTATTACCACCGATTCCGCTTTTCGGCCAGGTCGAACGACACGAGAACAAGAAAGGTGGGGAAGAATACGGTCGCGGACTCACAATGTCCCAATATCCCGGCGCATTTGATGTATTCGATAGCAGTGAGCGGCCAAATACCGCCAGAGCTTTGTTGTCCGCAAGAAACGAGCAGGGACTGTCGGTGGCTGTCGGAGTGGCTCGTCTTCAGTCTAAGCTCGTTGACTGGGCGGTAGTCGTGGAGAAAGCTAGAAGCGAGTCTTACGCTCCAATTGCAACGTTGCGGAAAATTCTCTTGGCATGTGTATTTGGGACGGCCGGACTTGCTCTACTTCTTGTCTTTCCGTGTGCACATCTCAGCGTTCGACCCATACGGCGACTTAAAACAGCCACGGAGAACTCTGTCAACCCGCCAGGGTACGAGGAGCCTGGTGATGATTATGACGAACTCCCTTCTAGTTGCGGTGGAACATCGTCTTCGGCCTCTACTAAAGGGTTCTTCGCCAGTCTTCGTCGTTTGTGTTTGAAGAAAAGACGAGAAATGTCTCAGGCCGAGATTGACAGTCACCGTCGCACTTTCAGAATCCCCGGGCGAGTGGAAGAGGGCCAGCACTTCGTTACCGATGAGCTGACCGAGCTGACAGGTGTGTACAACGAGATGACAGACGAGTTGGTAAAGCAATACAACTCGTTAGACGAAAAGGTGGCCGAACGAACCCGCCAATTGGAAATAAGCAAAAAGGCTGCCGAAGCCGCAAATGAGAGCAAAACTCTCTTCATTGCCAACATCTCGCATGAACTCAAGACACCACTGAATGGCATCATGGGCATATGCGCCATTTGCATGGAGGACAACGATATTTTGCGTATACAGCATTCTCTCAAGACTTTGTACAGATCAGGTATGGCAGGGCTTTATCGCAACAGTAGGCTCTATCGGCTTAGCTAACTTGGAATAGGGGAGCTACTCCTACACCTTCTCGAGGATCTGTTGAGCTTCTCGAAAAATCAGATAAGTCAACAAGTTAGGCTAGAAGATAGAGAGTTTAGATTGGGTGAAATCAGGTCACAGGTCGTCTCTATTTTTGACAAGCAAGTTCGAGAGAGCAATATTACATTCGACGCCACCTTTGCTGGCTTGGACGGCGATGCACAATCCGACGATTCGGACCCGGACGGTGTGGAAAAGAAATTGCCAGCTCAAGGTCCGTCCGGCATGGGTCAACTACGAGATGTATACCTTTGGGGAGATCAGCACAGGATCTTGCAGGTCATCATCAATCTGGTCAGCAACAGCCTGAAATTTACGCCTGCGGGGGGTACAGTACAACTCACGATCCGATGTATTGGCGAAATCGAAATGAAACACGAAGAAGGAAAGTCTTCCAAAAACAACTCCCTCAGAGCTTTACAATCTAAGCATAGAGTATGCTCAGGATCCCCGCGATCTTCCATTTCAAAGGCTACCACAACAGTATCAACTAGAAATGATGCGACGGCGAATCAAACAACGTCCAAGGTCAATACCCACCTCCAAGTCAGAGAGCGCTCACCAACGCCATTCCATTGGAATGCCAAACCATATCTCTTCGAGTTTCAAGTGAAGGACACTGGGAGAGGGATACCTAAAGACATGCAGAAAAGGATATTCGAACCGTTTGTTCAAGTCGATTCCAGCCTGAGCAGAAGGTTTGGCGGCACAGGGCTTGGACTAAGTATCTGCTCTCAGCTCGCTAAGCTAATGGGTGGATCCATTAGCTGCACAAGTACTGAAGGTGTGGGCTCAACGTTCTCACTACAGATACCTCTGATGTACGTCAGAAATAGGGTATCAAGTATTGCGTCAAGCAGTACATTATCTAGAGCACCAAGTCCCGCTTCTTCCGAGGGGCCACGCAGAAGCTCGTTCGGCAGTGCTCTAAATCATGAATCAGAATCATGCAAGGACATATCCACGATAAGAAAAGACAACCAACCTCGCTTGGTCGGCCTTAGCACCCCTTTCTTTGCGACAGGTCGTCCACCTCCGCCGACAAATGAGGAGCGTGGAAAAGCCATAATCCAGAAGGTCAAAGCTGGCAAAGCGGGCAACGGTGACCTGCGTGTTCTCGTAGCCGACGATAACTCAACCAATATTGAGGTTGTCAGTAGAATGCTCAAACTCGAAAAGGTGCACGACGTTACTGTTGCGAAGGATGGGCAAGAAGCATACGACATGGTCAAAGCGGACATGGAAGACGACCAGCACTTTGATCTCATCTTCATGGATGTTCAGATGCCAAATCTGGACGGGCTACAATCTACGCGATTGATTCGTCAGATGGGATGTGCAGCGCCAATCATTGCCCTGACTGCATTCTCAGAAGAGAGTAATGTTAAAGAGTGCATGGAATCTGGCATGAACGAGTTTCTTAGCAAACCAATTCGACGAACAGCGCTGAAAAAAGTGCTCACTAAATTTTCCACTATACCAGAGGAGTCGGAGTTGCGTTTGTAGTCAACTTGGCGCTTCTCGAGACCAGATTACGAATCTTAGTACCTTGAAATTTTCTCACTGTGTCATTTCTATGCAGGTAGTAAGATGGCTGGCTTAGGATAGTCTTCATGGATCATCATGCACTCAAATATGGTGCTGATAGTCCCAGGAGTCATTCATTGTGGCCAGATTGTCACGTCGCTTCCAGCACCCAAGGGGCGAAGAGCTCCTCGCGGACGAGTTACGACTCTACGAGTGGAGCGCCAGAATTGACGATGGGTGTAAAGGCATTTAAATTATAGTGCAACGACTGTGTAACCACAACTTCTTTTGACGATCGACGGGGAAATCGTTGGTCTTCTTATATGCGACACATTGTGAGAATGTGAGTTGATAGCCTGGCACAACCACGAATGCAAGACTTGGAGAGAAATGCATTAGCTATCTGGCCTTAGTTCGGCGCGATCTTTTGGGATGTAAAACGATTCCAAGCTGATCGCTCTGGTCAACAACGTAAACGCAAAGTCCATTCTAATTGCCGTTATTGCCCACATAGCTCTTGTCAGATCACTCGCATTGTGCCGTCAGCCCACGAGTCGAATGGCACAGAGTGCACTTTTATCGCTTCGTCGTACGATCAATCCGCGTTTGAAAACGGAAACACGAACAATCAGGTGATTAATTTCTTTCCTCTCGGTTGCTTTTTTTTCGGTGTACTTCGTCACAATCCCCTTCATGGTTCTCTGTGTGTTTGCCACAGCACAGCATGTCGAAATTTCTCAGCCTAGAAAATTACGTTTGACTGGATCATGGCTTATCTGATCAACCCTTTCGGTTTCAAGTGCTGACTCGACGCGAAAGAGACGTATCAATGGTCACACAAGATGCAACTCGAAACGTCGTCAACTCATGCAAGCTTCTACGCCAGGAAGAGATCAACGTTTAACTAAGGCATCAGTTGGCGACAGTGGACACGACAGTGAGATACAGCGACAAACTCTCAGCTCAATCATCAACTCAAGAGACGCCGTGTCAGAATCTTGGAAAGGAAGTTCTGGAACTTCTGGAAGAGATGAGGTCTCTGCTTACACGGAAGCTCACATAACACCGGGCAAAATGCGCTCGAAATTGCAGCCGAGGGCTGTTTGAGGAGTTGTCGGTATGGCCGATCGGGCTGGAATCTAAGGTCAAGTTTCCAAGGCACATCACGTATCTGCCTGTGTGACTACATACCTAGTACCTACAGCAAAGCGAAGCTTTACATGCCTGTCGCAATGTCCCATACTGGATATATCCAACCGTGTACATACGAACCTAGATCCAGAGCAGTTGTTCAGAATCGAATGATCAGCCGCGGGTCACATGTCGACAGATGATCACCGGACAGCAGATTTGATGACATACGGCGGATCCATAGACATCACATCATTGGGACACGAATGAACTTGCCCCATACAATCATATCACCACAACTTATCTGTATCTGACCCTAAATGGATGAATCATACGGATGGAAGGCAATGTTGGCCTTTTTTTTGTCCATCCAGCTCGCGTCCATGCGTGCGAGGATGTTTAAGACGGCGTTGAGCTGTTGTTGCTCTGCTGCCGCGAAGCGAAGCAGACAGGTACACTAGATCCCAACCTTCAGGCAGATCGTCAAAGAGATATAAGGTATCAAAATCACAAGAGATTCCAACAACGATCCAAAACATGGCGTCAATGTACAGGATTCGTGTGTACGCCAGAGTATCGACGACGATGGAGACCGAAACGAGCACATATGGGTGTACTGCTACTGCTTGAAATTTCTGGACAAGAAGCAGCAATCTTCGTTGATTCGGCTCCATTCGTATGACAGCGACGTCATCTTGGTCATCCTGTGGGCCGCACCGACAGATCGGCAACATCGCAGGTCTTCGCTCCATCAACCCGGTCACATCCGTGACCCGTTGCAGGTGCAATCGCAGCTTGTATGTATCATCGACACCTGCCACACGTACCATTTCAAATGCCAAATTCCCAGCAACGTCGGAAGTATTAATCCAAGCTATGTAGGTACCTACATACTTGACTCCCGTGATGTCCGTGCAGGGTTCCTTCGCACAACGACTCTGATGAGGGTCTTGACCATTTCACTCCGCCTTCGCAGCCGGGCTACCTAGGTATGAGGTACATACTCCGTATGTGTGAGGAATTGGATATCCCTGCCGACCCGACCAAAAGGTCAGAACACTAAGCTGATGAGAACCAGCTTAGTGCGGGATATATAGGTGCATGCAAACGACGGACAGAGCAGTTACGGCCCACGGGTAACCGTCACAATATGTAGCCTGTACAGTGTAGACTCTAGAGGTACCTGGTCAGTGGTAGGGCTGCGTCACGGCCCCACGGGCACTGAGGCCAGGCCTTTCGCGCCTTTTGCGAGTCGCCCGCACTAATTTCGCCTCTAAAACTCTGGCCAATGTGCCTCCTCATGGCATGTAACAATCCTCGTCTGAACATTGCCGATGCCTGTCATCCCATTGATTTGAAATGTTACGCGACTTGGATTGACCCCTCTCAGGCAAACAACTCTAGTCTCTTTGCAAACGCGGCTTTTCACATCCCTTTCTGCCTCGCGGACCCCAACGTCTTCACCCGTCTTCACCCGCTGCAGTGACAGTTTCCTTGAGACACTGTGCAGTTACCAGTGTGTTCCCTCACTGTCACCACTTTTCCGACTTTGGCATTTTTTATCTTCAATTCGAACTCGAGTCGGGATTTTCTCTTTATGACTTTTCTCTTACCCATGTCCTCCGTTTATGTCCGGGATGGCTAGGACAGATGTCCTTTCCTGCACAGGCGACCAGGCGGCCAATATTCACAGTACTCCGTACCATGCTCCAGCAAAATGGGACTATTTTCCGGGAAGGCCTCATGATCATGAGCCTGTATCCCACTCGAATCAGCGTTTGCTGTAAATCAAGCTGGGGCAAGTCAAAGCCTGGCAATGTCATGGAGCTGTCGGGGCCGCGATGCTGGTCTGCATCGGAGTTTGCCGGATGTCCATTTGGAGTTGTTGATTGATCCTTCTCTCGATCCTACTCTTTGTTCTTGGCCCGTCTCAGCTCAGGTTCATGCGATGAGATCATGAGAGTGCTGCAGCCTGCCTCGCATATTGGTTCAGCGCCATGCACATCCGGCGCAGGTCAGCCATGAGTACAGTACCTAGGTTGCCATCACCAGCGAAATGTCGTGATTGGCTCTGCTCTCGACAATCCAGGTCAACTGATGTTATTGGTTTCCACCACAGCTGAAGTTCCGGGACACATCGTCCGCCATTCTCGAACTTCATCTGGTACCTACTGTAGCACCAGTGACCAACTGACCCGTTTCACGCAGGCAGCTTGGCAGTCGTGGAGCCCGAGCTTTTCGGACGCATTCGTGTGCCCCGAAATGCTTACCATGTAATGATTCGAGGGATTCTTCGGCTATTACAGATAGCACCTGCCAAATAAGGACTCGGAGGATCAAATGCATCTCAAGACTCACGCCTTTTTCCTTCGTGTTCATGTTTGGCAAAGACCGGTGACTCCTTGGGTCACAAGTTGCGGCCACGATGCATACCTTCGCTCTGCTTCGTGCCTTAGTATTTTGTTTGCTCTTGCCTGATTTTGCTCCGCTATAAATAACAACTCACGGCCGCTCAATGAGATTTCTTTTCATCACCCGCGATTTGTGGCAAGGTATTACTCTGCGTTGCCTGTCCAATTCTTCCTGACGGCTAGAATCGCCCGATTGAAGAGAAAGTCAAGAAATGGCGACCCTTGTTCGATGCTCAGCTGTTCTCACAGTCCTCATCCGCGTCGTTATTGCCGGTTCGAAGAGCTGTCCTGTCGACATTCCGCTCTCATGCCACAATGAGACAATCGTAGAGAATACGTGCTGCTTCATCCCCTCCGGACAACTACTTCAGACTCAGTTCTGGGACAGCCAGCCGGCCACGGGCCCATCGGGTACGGATGCATCTTGAGAAATGAAGACGTGGTAAACTTACACGATGTGATGCTAATCTTATCCTCCTCGTCGTAGATTCCTGGACCATTCATGGCTTGTGGCCCGATAATTGCGATGGCTCCTACCCTGCTCAATGCGACACATCCAGGGCGTATACCGACATTGAGGACATTCTCTCATCGGCAGGCGCCTCGGAAACGCTTGACTACATGAAGACTTTCTGGAAGGATTACAATGGCGATGACGAGACGTTCTGGCAACATGAATGGGGCAAACACGGCACGTGCATAAGTTCCCTAGACCCAAAGTGCTATAGTGACTACGAGTCCCAAGAGGAGGCGGTCGATTTCTTCCAGACCACGGTTGCACTGTTCAAGGAGCTACCTACGTACAAGTGGCTTGCAGACGCCGGCATCACCCCATCCGCAAATAAGTATTACAGTCTGAATAAGATTCAGAGCGTACTATCCAAGCAGCATGGCGCCAGAGTCACGCTGAGTTGCAGAGGCAAGGCCTTGACCGAGGTTTGGTACCACTTCAATGTTCGTGGGTCTCTTCAGACGGGCGCTTTTGTGCCGTCCGAGCCAGATGGGATGAAGGGGAAATGTCCATCACAGGTTCTTTACAAGCCCAAAACTCGTGGCTTTCGAAAGAAGCCTAAGTATCATATGGCATAGGGTATTTGGATCTAAAATCGAAGATTGAAGGTTGTTCTGACATTTGTTGCAATCTGCTTGATTTGCGCGTCGCCGTATAGATGTAGATATAGACACACATTCTAAATAGAGAGAGTTGTCGCCGCAATGGAAAAGGCAAACTAGCTTGTGCCGTGAGATCAGATAAGGGGCATTCTCTATAGAGGAAAATCGCGCCGTGAACTATATTGGTCCAGTATCGATTGCTTGGTCTTTACGCGTATGTTTGAGGTCAGCAGAGCTTCGTGATGCGCAACTCAGCATTTGGCCAAAGTCTAGAGCATATAACGAGTTTCGCACCCCTGACGTGGATTTTGTTCGCAAGGTTCATGCCTTTCTCCCAACAGACAAGCCGCTCGGGTTATGAGCTCTCGCGGACTTGCACCCTCGGATTCTTGAGAATGTGACCTGTACGGCCGTAGGCCGGGGTTTCCATGTCGAAGAATTCGCGCAGGAGAGCTGGTTACTTCGATAGTGCCTGGTAGAAAAGTCCGCATATTTGATAGTATCGAATTCCGGCAATCGGTCAAAAAGGAACAGTGAAGATAGACAAATGCATACTGGCGGGGGATTCAATTTCATCCCCCCCTACGATACAGGTAGGGGGGGCCGTTGAGCAACAAAATGCCTTTTGATTTCCAATATAAAAAGGTACATAGCTACCTCGCTATTTCCACACCAAAGCAGATGTACCTCGGTTTATCTAATATTTCGGCTTACATTTTGTTGCTCAACGGCCCCCCCTAACCTGTAAGGTAGGGGGGCCCTTGGGGGGATGAAATTTAATCCCCCGCCACTGGCCAGTACATAGATGCCTGTGCTTGTGCTGCTGTAGCCTGTGCATCAGGCACAGCGTTGACGAGAGGAACGGCGGCCCAAGAAGCAAAAAGAGAGTCGCGGGGCTATGTTCTCCGGTACAGGGAATCGAACCCTGGGCTGCTCGGTGAGAGCGAGCGATGTTAGCCACTACACCATACCGGATGTCAATGCTTGTTGACGTCGGAACAATTATTTCTATCCATAAAGGTAAATCATAATTTTTGACCCAACAGTCCACTGCTTTGCTTCGCAGCGCCGTGTTTCTTGGCAACTTCTGCCTTCCCGGTTCCGTCATTGAACCCTCCCACTTTTCACAATGCGGTAAACCGCAATAGCCGAACGATCGAACCGACGGAATTAGTCTGGGCATATGCCATGAAACGGAAGCCGCCCGAGGAACTCACGGAAGGAGACCTGTACTGGCGACGGTGGCGAACCTCGGACATAGTCGCACTCGAAACAGCTGCAAGAAGTTCCATCGCCGAGCTATCACACTGGATGCCCTGGGCATCCAAGGGCTACGACTTGGCAGATGCGCAGCGATTTCTCGCGTTCACAAATAAATCTTGGAAATATGGAGACGAGTACGACTATGCCATCATCATTGACGGTCAGCCCATGGGCTCGTTTGGGCTGATGACGCCGCCCAGCAAGAAAAAAGATACCCTCAAAATTGGGTACTGGCTCGCCACGCATGTGACTGGACGCGGATGGGCGACGCAAGCCTCGGCGATGCTGATAAACGTTGCGCGTGAGCTGGGCGCTAAACATGTTCAAATCAGGCACGCGAAGCTCAATATCCGAAGCTCCAAGGTGCCGTTGCGGCTAGGCTTCTATTTAGTCAGCACGAATGTTATGGAACAAGAGGGAAGGGGGACGCAAGAGAAGGAACAGTCGGTACTCTGGGAGCTGTCTCTTGTGCCATGATTGGAAGCACGATGACGAAATGAACAGGTCGCAGCACATAATTATACTAAGTTGATCGTGTGGAAGGGCGTTGGCCTATATCATATTACCGCTGATGGTCAGTATGATGTTTCCATGACTAAAAATTCCTAACCGCGAATAAAGAGACTAGGAAATTCGACCGACGCCATTGCAATCGACTATAGTCAACCCCCCCTTTGTGACTCGTGAGAGATTGGTGAGATAGCAACATCTCTCAAATATAGCATCCAATCCTCCCGCGGAACCCATTTCGATTATATTAAAGGCTACAGTCGGGTAAACTTCTATGTTGCCACCTGCCCATCTAAGTTGACCCAGATCGCAGTAAATGGACATCGCGGTAATTTCGGGAGGTAAGCTCAAGACTCAGCATTAAGGAACTCTCATCTCCATTCCTTGTGATTGCATGAGTTTCCTACGAAGAGACTGAAATATAATATCATGATCTGCCATGTTAGCTCTAGTCTCGATTCTCCATCGACATTCCAAGCTTTCGCAGGCAAGACATGATAGGTGTAAGAGCACATAGATGCGTCTTCTTGCTTCTTCTGCTTCTTCCTGCTGTTTCCAATTGCCGGACACCATCTTATCAATGATTACAGCTCCGGTCACCAGTTGTGAGCCATCTTGCAGCCAGGGTGCTAGCAAGACCACATCGCGTTTCCCAAACTACGACGCAAATACATTTCGTCGCCTCACACCCCATCTGGGTTTCATTGTCAATCATTGACTGTGCCGCAATTACTGGCTGATGATCTAGAGGTCCGCTATAGAAACAGAAGGGACGCCACGTTTTCATGACGATTTTGCCACGTGTTTTTCATGCAGGCATTCTCTTCCGGACTGTTGAAATGCCAACCACAACCTCTACGATTTTCCTTCGCTGAATCATCTAAGCTTTCCAAGGCTACACGTGTTGAAGAAAGAACGGACCGTGACGATTTTGGTCGCGTGCATGAATCGGCTTCTTCAGGCCACGGACATAAGCTCGATTGACGCATTCTGGCTCACCGACTCGAGCCTAGGTAGTACTTTCAGCCTTGTGATTCTACACGAGAAAGGCTAACTTTTCAACGACGGATATCTCATCGCCACACCTACTCAAGCTCAATAAGATGCAGTGCATGCTGCGCAGTCGTACAGGACTCATCACACGAATAATACTACCTTGTAAAGTAACAGCACAACAAGCTCGTGAAGCCATTTGACCTTCTCCGCCGCAGAGCCACCGTGGCAGCAAGCACGGAATCAAGTACATACCTAGTGATGAGTCTGACAAGCTGGAGTTGGGCGTCGCGCCACTGCATGCTGCGTTTACGAGGCGCTCTGCAATTCACAAGCTCTGTTCATCCATTTCATACAGATCATATTTCTCCAGATTTGTACCCCGTTATACCCGTCGCGTTATGCTGTCCTCTGCGTGTGCCGTTCGTACCACCCGCCGCGCCAAGAGTTGACTGGAACTGTACCGTGTCACCAATTATGCCTGCCCACTGATGCAGTTTGACACCAAACGTGGGGGGGGGGGGGGGGGGGGGGG
>SRQH01000548.1:0-18887 GCA_018360345.1 Claviceps sp. LM84 group G4 | reverse complement strand
CCCCCCCCCCCCCCCCCCCCCCCCCCCCCCCCCCCCCCCCCCCCCCCCCCCCCCCCCCCCCCCCCCCCCCCCCCCCCCCCCCCCCCCCCCCCCCCCCCCCCCCCCCCCCGCTGCCCCAAGATCCTGTCACACGAGCGACAGAGGAGTTGCATATAGGGGGCCTAAGAGGGGTTTGTAAACTTGCATGTGTACCATCAAACTAGCAGGAGGAGAGCGAGAGACAAGACGGGAACACGGGAGGGAAATACTCGACCATAACAGAGTAGGTATGTACCATGTACACTGCAATTTAACTTGCGTGCATGACATGACATGCCAATGGAAGTGCCAAAATATTCAACGTCAGGCACAGCCACAGGCTGAAAGAAAGCGGTGAAGATCAAAGACCTGCCAACACCAGACGCTTGCTCTGCCGGAAAAGAGATTGGATACTCCGACGAAGTCATTGCAAAGTATACATACAAGATACATGATACGCTGCCACACTTGTCCAAGTCGTGCTTGAAAGTAAGTTGATCGCCTATGACTCTATGAGTGTAGAGGGCCCACGTGAGTTTCAAGGATTGTGTATCTACTGACCCCCTTTTTCGCCCCTGAATCCGTTACGTATCCCGATTCCCAATCGATGCGATCTACGGATGTAGAATCATAGGGTCAGACACTGTCACACTGACCTGACCTGACCTCTCTTTGTGACAAAGATTCGTGTCAAGTAGTAGCTAGGTACGTTCTTCATTTTACTCATGGTGAGAGAGAATTACGGAATCGTAATTGCGTTAATAAGCTACCTACCTCTATGAGTATGTAGTGGGTAGCCCCTATGCACCCGCCCGCTCTTCCCTCTGAATCAAGTTACCTACTCATGGCAAGTCCGTCTATTTATTGTTTTATGACGAAGGAGGACCAACTTGGTGATCGGGCATTAAGAACATAGGTACTTGTAATGCACCTCAAGTGATGAGAGTACCAACGTGGAATGAAGGATTATGTATACATTTATAGACCTCTTTCTGACTTGACCCCTTTCACTAACGCCATGCTTTGAATCAAGTCTGATGCTCATAATCAGAAAGTATGTGGAGCCAAGGCCGTGCATGTACATAGGTAGCTGTAGACCCCTTTCCCGGGGATCTCCTTTTCCCAGCATGTACGGAATCATCGAGCGGGGCTGGATTAGGTAATTAGAATACCAGCATATGGGTATCATTGATGATGGTGGTGAACGACGAGGAGATGATGATGAGGGATGATGATGGTAATGGTGTTGGTGATGTCCATGTCCATGGTGTTGTTGACGTTGTTTCCACTGGACCGTCCTATGACAATGGCCCATGGGCAGTTGCGGTTGGTGGGTATTATTATGAAGCTAGTAATGTCGGTGCTATTGGATTTTATTATTGTTATTGTTTTCGGTGACGTGGTTGTTGCCTCAATCGACCGTCCTTCCTCACGATGAACGAAGCCAAATCACGTCAAGAAGGTCACTCCGGGTCTACAACTTGACCAGTCTCTCCCATCATTTCCGTTGACTTGGCGTCATCCTTCTGTGCCTCCTGTGTCTCATGCCCCTTGACGGAAGAGTCAACGTTTTCCACCTCCATAGCCTGGGTTATCGAAGTAGCTTGGGGCTCGTCTTTGGGCTGATATTCAGCTTTGTCCTTGGTGCCCTTCTCGGCAGTGAAACAGACGGGTTCGAGTTTATACCCAGACTCAGACTCAGTCTCCGTCTGCGTCTCCGTCTGCATCTGCGTCTCGGTTTCCGTCTCGGTTTCAGTCTCGGTTTCAGTCTCGGCTTCAGATACAGGCTCAGGCTCAGATGGGAGCTCCGAGGCCGTAGCTGGGTACAGTTCGAGCTCATCAACTGGGTGGATGGCAGGCCTCTGACCTTGCGCAGCGCGTGATTCCGTTTCATCCACCACAGTCATGTCTGCCGATGAATCAGAATCTGAATAGGAGTCTGAATCCGAATCTACCTCCTTTGTTGTGGACTGTGCGGCCTCGTTTCTACCCAAGTGTTGCTCGACAGAGTATTCTGAGCCCTGAGGCGCTGCTTCGGCCACAGAAGCCTGCTTGACCACGACAAGCGGATCTTCTGCCGGCCCTGATTCCTCGTGCTCTGGTTCCTCGTAATTTGAGATATGGAGGGCCCGCATCTTGCCCGCCAGACTGTCTGCTTCCTCCTCGTCGGTCTCCAGGACCGTAGTTACCGAACTACCCGTCGACGGACTGCTCCTGATATGCCTCCTAGTATTGGTGCGTCCGCCTGGTAGCATGCTGTCATCCTCTGGTCCTCCTCCACTGACATTCTGCCCTTGCTCAGACGGCGGCTTCATGATGACCGGAGTAGGCTTGATCTCCACTACTGCTTCAGCAGCAGGCGTTGCGTCGAGGCCCTCTGCCTCCGGAGGAAGCTTATAGTTCTCTGCGGGTAACAGATCATATAAATCGCACACTGTCTTGAAGAGTATATACAGTCCGCTGTGGCTTTCCACGGACCAGAAAACACTACGATGTTGGAACCAAGCATGCGCGAAGATCCTATGAAGCCTTCTGAATACATTGACGAGGTTCTTAACACCTGCATTCTTGCTGTGGGTGTCGCTGAGAACAGCGAATCTGCTGGGAAACAGCTTCTGGTCCGAGACCACGTTGGCGGCCCAGTCCAGTGTGTGGCAGCAATAGTCGATGGCACAGCAGCTCTTGGGCTGCTCATGGACAGCGCAAAGAAACTGCCACTCCGAGGCGCGCATCTCAGGACATGTCGTGGCGCTACAGGGGGGCGAATCGAACAGGAAGCCTACGATCAGGGTGTTGCACTGGGCGATGAGAAATCGACAGAGCTCGTAGAGCCAGATGGTACGATCGATGCCCGCGGGCGGGGTGGCAATTTGGACGGCGGCGTCGCGGCTTATCGCCTCCGTTTTGGAGGCTGTGTGGTAGTAGTGAAGAGCGGCGAGGTGTTCCTGAAGCTGGAAAGCCGAATCGAGCTGTAGAGGCAGAGGCAGGTTAGCTTCAATGCAGTCACTTCAATGCAGTCAGATTACAAGCTGTAAGCAGGTCGTGTTTCCTTTCTTGACCTAGATTCCATTTGCACGTACCTCGCTGAGAGGCACGAGTGGAGGCCCAGCAGCCATATCGGCAGCTTTCGTGCCTGGATGGATGCGCCGCCTGGAATTCGCATCCAAGACGGACTGCTCCATCACGGTGGCATGGGGACTTTCTGGTGCGCTGTCAGACGGTGAGTTTGGACTAGGTTGAATCTCTGCTGGGGGAGGCGGACTCGGCAGACGAGGCGAGCTCGGAGCCGGAGCCAAATCCATTACTGGGGTTGGCTCAAGAGGGCGGATGTTGATGTGCGAAACTGGTGGAGATTGTTTGGACATGTTGTGGACAACATCTAGTCGGGTCGTGCTCGGTTGAGTTATCAGTGATCGATGTGTAGGGCGTGTAGAGACACTGAGAGCTTTGAGCCTCTTGACGAAGCACGCCTGTGTTTGTTTGCATCAGGTCGTGATGCGTCAAAGTGGATTGGACATGATGAGAGTTCAAACTTCCCAAGCCCTTTCCGACCGCCGACCAGACGGGGATTTTGATTTTTGATGTTGGCCCACTTTTTTCTTTTTTTCCGCGCCGACAGCTTCAGTCCGCGAGTCTATCCTATTTCGTCATTGCTTTGTCGTACCGTGTACGGAGTACGGCTTCGACATAATCCTTAGGTGTGAAACAATATATGTACAGGCCCATCACATCTCCTTCTCCTCTTGAAGCCACAACTTCCATCGCGTTTAGACACCAGGTTTCTCTTGAGTATGGACTTCGATGATGATGCCCCGCCAGAACTGGTAGACACTGCGGGGCAAATTCAGCAGGAAACCGACCAAGTCGCCGTGAAGGTTCCCATTACCATTGTTACTGGTACGTAGTCGTCCTGATTAGTAGTTGATCACGAGATATCTATCTAAAGTTATTGTACTAACTTCCTATGCAGGGTACCTGGGTGCTGGGAAAACAACGCTTCTGAATTACATTCTCACAGCGCAGCATGGCAAAAAAATTGCTGTGATCATGAACGGTTGGTAGGCTGATTTATGATGAGTCCCTGTAGTCTCAAAGGTTTGGTGCATGTTATCAAGAAGTTCTGCTAACTTGTCGAACGACGGTTCGCATTACAATCAGAGTTCGGAGATTGTAAGTCAAGATGGTAGATCGTGCGTATCTTGTGCATCAAAATCTCGATTCTAACTCGACTAGCGCTGGACATTGAAAAGTCGCTTACCGTCAATCAAGGCGGCGAAGGAGTTGAAGAGTGGCTGGATGTGGGCAATGGCTGTATCTGCTGTTCGGTCAAGTAAATGGCTTTCACACGTCAATCCTGTGTCTGGCCCAATTAACGTTTGTTGGTAGGGATACCGGCGTCAACGCCATTGAGTCCTTGATGGAGAAAAAGGGTGCCTTCGATTACATTTTGTTGGAAACGACAGGTCTGGCAGATCCGGGAAATATCGCGCCCCTTTTCTGGGTCGACGATGGCTTAGGAAGCACTATATACCTTGACGGTATAGTCACCTTGGTAGATGCCAAAAATGTACTGCGAAGCTTGGACGAAGCAACCGGAGAAGCACCCGGCCACGAACATCACGACGACCATGGTCCGCTCATGACCACAGCACACGTCCAGATTTCCCATGCTGATGTCATTTTGATTAACAAATCAGATCTTGTGGCAGCAGACGAGCTAGAGCTAGTCAAGGCCCGAATCCAGTCAATCAATCGTGTAGCGAAGCTACATATCACTGAAAAAAGTGTAGTGCCTCAACTGGAAGGCCTCTTGCTTGATTTGCATGCATACGACCAGTTCAACGACGCAGATGAGCATCTGAAAGGCCACAGTCATCTAGATCCTGTGAGTGAACTGGCGAACACGTTTTTCTAATAAAAAAAAATGCTGATTATATAGACCATCTCGACCATATCCATACCCGTGCCACGTCTTGATGACTCGAAATTGGAACTCGTCGACAAATGGTTGCGGTCAGTGCTTTGGGACAACAAACTTCCAGGAAGCAATGACCAAATGGACTTTGAGATTCACCGATCCAAGGGTCGGATTGTTTTCGATGACGGGACGGCCAAGATGCTGCAGGGCGTACGAGAGGTTTTTGAACTGAGCGATGCGCCTCGAGCTGGCGAGGTGCAGCCGGAACAGGGGAAAATTATCTTGATAGGTAGAAACCTTTTAGAGGCAACTTTTGTACAATGTTTCGAGCAGAGCATACACTGAGTGGTGCGAGTGCAATAGAGAGAAGATTGGAAGGGCACCCTACTCCGTAGTCCGTACTGACGTCGAGGTTCTGTCCAAGGCTCCAAGCTGAGCGCGTTTCGAATTTGCTGGTGGAGGTTGTCTTCAGCCTTGGCGTAGGCGGGGCGAAAAGGAATGCTTGATTGGTTCTGATGCCACCTTCGGCACGGACCCATTTGGATCCGGGACAGCAATGAGCATGCATCTCATGGGTTTAAGCCTTGTCTGTCCTGGGTTATCGATGCCAACCCAGAGCTGATCACCAGATCTTGTTGCTTTGAGACCGACGAACGAACGATCCACGACCTCACACGAAGCGACGCCTGACTTACCTCTACCGGAACATACCGGTATTTCACCGTTGACGCAACTTATAACATCGACATTACAACATCCGCGAGACATGATGAATCGGCCAGGTAGGGCAATTCCAAGTCCACCACTCTCAGATTGGATATGCATCGGCTGTTTCTGCGTCGCCCGACGATGTTTTGTCAAGAAATTCGCTCTCTGGCTGTCACTGAACCAACACAGCGGGCTTCTCATCGCGCGAGAATGCCACGTCGCAGTTTCGCGTGCTCAGCCTTCCCGACCCGTTCAACCTCCCTTCGATAATAAAAGCGTGAAGAGAGAGAGCAGGCTTGGAGCTGAGTCTGCTCTTGCGAGATGCGCTGTGTTGGCCAGAAGAGAACAGAGCAACACAACATAGGACAAGCCTATTAATATGCATCAACACTAGCGTCGAGCATGTACAACCTGCGATAAACTGAGCTGACGCGTTTGTTCGATAATAGGACCAGTGCCGCAGGCTTTGAGAGGCATGCCTGGGAATTTCGGGGGCCAGCAACAAAATCAACAATCTGGACGGTCTGTATCAAGTCGCATACCTAATGGAAAGCTACGTATGTAAAGCTGAAATCGCAATCCGTTTCTGCGAACCACGACCCGTCGAACTTGTATCTGATATTCTGAAGCAGCAAACAATGCATCTGGATGGGCTTTTGGTGGCAATGTTCCGATGGGAAGCGCTGGATTCCAAAATCAAGTTCGACAACTGGGAGGAAACGTCAGTTTCGCGCAAAGTTTGAGCGGGTCGCAACCTGCCACTCCGCTGGATTTGTCGTACGTGCCTGCCGCATCTCTTTGCATATCACCTTCACTTTATCTTGCTATGTTTGCCGTTTTCTTTCCACCCGAACCATGAGTCCACCCGGGTTTATTTCCTCGTATGGCCGTCATTTCCTTTTTTTTCGGTCATGGCGATTAGGAACTGTATCGAGCCAAGACCTCGTGAGCCTTCGATCTACAAAGAGCCACTTCTTGATTATGCTGCTGTTCTTAAGGGGTAAACCTGGCTGTCCGATGTCTATCCATTATCTTGTTACCACTTGAAAATCAATGGCTCTCGTAGTACGTCTGCCGGCAAAAATTAATATGCGCTAACGACGTGTCCAGGGAGTTTCCTTCATTATCCAATAACTCGCAGCTTAATAGCGCGAATTCAGCATCGATGTGGGCTTCCGGAGGGTCGAGGAATCTCGGCGGTCCTGTGCCAAGGACTCAGGTCCCAGCACTCTCGTCTCAGCAAGGTTCCCAAGAGGACATGTTTGGAAGTGGACATTCTCGTATGGGCAACCAGAGCTCATTTCGATTTGGAACTGAGGGAAACTTACTATCTGCCTCCCAAGGGCAGCCCGGCACGGCTGATGAATTTCCACCTCTGGCCAGAGGTGCAAGTATAGAGATTGGACTGGATCGCAACTCAAACTCGATGTCGTTAGGTTATCCGCAGCACGCGGCGTCGGGCCTACATAAAGGGAACGGCTTGCTTAACGCGCTATCTGCCAACACTCGAGCCAATGACGCACGGTCACCGCCCGGTATTGGTGCGCCGCGATCTCTTACAGCATGTTGTTGAAGTTCTGTGTGGCTAACTTGATTAGGACTGCCGCGTGGACAAGAGCCTAGAAGATCAACCGGAGACGAAGATCGCAGACAAAAACCTTCCTCGAGGGTGGGCAAATCTGGGACTGCCGGGGACTCAGGCCCAGATCCGTCGGGTGGGATAGTGACCGACAATGTATCCGCGAAGCTGAGGGACGAGCAAGATACACAAGCTCCAGAAGCAGTCGATCCGCTTGCTGGAATGAGCGATATTGAGAAATACGGGCTCAAGGGGCTGCGGACGCTGATGAACAACAACCCGGACTATCATTCAATGATACTAGGAACAGATCCGACTACGATGGGACTGGATATGAGCTCACAAGAGTAAGCTTCTTGCATGGCTGCAAACAACGCCACTCATCGTCGCTAACACGACCAGGATGATTACAACACAAGTCAAATCCTTGTTCGACGATAAGCCTCCACGACCAACGGTGGCAGCTACCAAAGTCCGTCTACCGGAGTGTTATAATGTTACCAACGTGCAGCCGATAGAGACCAAGATACAAAACTTCAGTGAGGAGACTCTCTTTTGGATCTTTTATAGCTGCCCATTAGATGTCCGGCAGCAGCTGGCTTCCAAAGAGTTGTGAGTCATGCGATGGAAATGCACGGTTGCCCCATCGGCTGAAAACCCCGAACTCTAATGAATATGGACAGATACTCTCGAAATTGGAGATGGCACATGAGGCACCAGGTGTGGCTGACCAAAGACGAGCACATGACGCCACAGATTCTGAGTCCAAATCATGAGCGAGGCTTTTATGTTGTATGGGATCCTGAACTGTGGCGAAAAGACAGGGTAAGATGAGCCAAAAAATTACATTCAATTTGTGCGTTTGCTTGTTCCGTATGTTAACTGGTTCTAGCGAGAGTTGACGCTATTTTACGGCGATTTGCATACTACCTTGGGTCAATCACCGACGGCACCATGATGCTGATGTGATGGCGAACGGGCGATGGCAGGACAGGGCCTACGACGATGCGTTTAATAGTGACTTCATGAGCTGGTGCTAAGGGCTAATCGGCGTTCAACCACCAAACGACTGGGATACTATTTCTCATTGTAGCAGATAGGCATGTTCTGCTGGCCAGCAGGAATAGGATTTGATGATCGCACTGCCAGTTACCTTGGGCTGGTCATTGTTCAGATGATGCAGCGATTGAAGCATTCGCGGTGCTTCCTTTTACAGCAAGTTCCCCGCGATCTCCCGTCAAATATCATTCTTGTCGGCACCGTGCAGTGAAGATGATATGTGTTGAAGTAGAGTTGAGAGGCCATTCTTGTCTCCGGGTGCGAGACTGAAGTCCACATGATGCATACTCCGTATGTCAGACAAATTTGTCTGAGGGAGGAAGCAATATTTGATCAGCAGGATTGGCTTTGCTTCGCTTTGTTGACGTGTTGAACAGGCAACAAGCCAGGCCTCACATATGCGCGGCGCTGTATCAATTGCCTGTCGTGGTTATATGTAGTGGTAAAATCGTTAATGTCACTGTCGAAGTCAAGAATGTTTAATCAGTCGCCATCGGTGAAGAAGATGTCGCCTTCAAGCTTTGTTGGAACTTGGCGCCCCCAAACTTTAGCCGAGGTTCAACCTTCCCTCCGTGACACCTTGCTTCGCCAGTCACTCGACTCGAAACTCGCAGCAGCTTCCTGACGACTAACCCTACTATCACCGAGCATCTTGCAGCTTGACCGGATCGTTGATTCTGCTTCCGGACAACCCCGGCAGCTTGCTTGGTGCCACGGTCGCTCACTTTGACTCTCTCCCTTCTTGCTCGAACGAACGAAACGAAGACACACAAGCAAAGGTTTCCATCGCCCTAAAGGGATCGGCTCCATCAGAATGGCCAACGAACAGATCTCCTTGCCGTATCTAGCAGGTATTCTGCTTGTGTCCGGCATGATAATCCGTTACCTCTTCTTTTCCGGATCCCCGACCTCTGGACTTGCGAGGTCACGAGAGGATGTCCGCAGATCGCGCGAAGCAGCAGTAGAGCGAGTGCAGCAAATGTTTCCACAGACGGACAGACGGAGCATTCTGTGGGACTTGCAGCGCAATGGAGGAAATATACAGCATACCACGGAGCGGATCCTGGCTGGTCGTTTGGAAACGGTACGTTGATATGTATCAGGGGGTCACTCGATTTCCCCCCTGTCATGGCCTTTCCTCGCGCAAGTTTTCCTGAGGCCACTGCTTATACTGACATTCTGAGATCAACTATAGCCTCCCATAACATTTCAACCTCCTCCTCCACCCGGTCAATCTATCTCCGGGGTGAGCACAGTCTCTGCGATCCGACAGGCGGACCAGCCATCGCAGCCGGATCTCATCACGCGTTATAACCTCAAGAGCAAGATTGAGGCGGGCGTTCATGAGGAAGAGAAGAAGGGCAAGGGGTGGAGCTCCAACCGCGAAGAGAGGCAGTCAACTTTACAGAGAAGACGGGATGAGATGATTCTAGCTGCGAGGAGAAAGATGGAGGCCAAGATTGCGGCGGAGAAGGCGGCGCAGATGGAGGGATGAGGGCTCGAATGGAGCGAGACAAAATGCATCTGTGTATCTAGGCGTTTTTGAGCGTATCTGCCGCTTGGTGTTTGGGGTTCAGAATTCATTTATTACAACAGCGACCACAATTCTAATTCCGATATGTTTTCCAAGTTCGGACGGATACGGACTGGTGATTGTACTGATACTCCGTACTCGTAGGGCCCGAAGTTCCGAATTATGTACGTATGTACATGATTGCCTACCTGGCACGAAGCACTAAGACATAAGTGGGAACATCGGCAGTTGACGCAATTTGACCGCTGAAGTCTAGAGCGGCATCATGAGTATTCGCATTATTATAGTCACCTTTTGACAGTTTTGCTGAGCATTTTGAGTCTTTGACCACCTCGACAAATGCACCAGCACTGAGCAGGTGAGGCCTCAGCCACGCTGCTGTGCCACAAGCGCTTGCCATGGCACCGCCACCACAGCCTCACCCGAGCTGCGTCACCGTGGGGACCAGAAGGAAAACCCTGAGACGGCTGCGCTCGCTGCATGAATGTGAGGAACAAACGCGACGGCCGGATAGAAAATAAGCCCGAGCACTGATGTACAGCCGCTTCACTTGCCCCTCAGTTTTGTAGTTTTAGTGTAGTCGTTTCGTTCCCTTTGTTCCGTGACCAGCATCGACCTCTATCCAAATACTGCACTCACAAGTGTCCTGGATCCATGTCTTGAGTCCTGAGTCCTGACGGAAGGTTGTCACAGCAGACTTCCTGTCATCAGCTGACCGAGCCGCGCCGCGGATCGCCTCCGGTTGTGCTACCATCACCTGCTCCTGTATCACGCTTTCCGATCACTGAATTCACAGTCTTGCATGACTCAGGATTGGATTTGATTTTGGCTATCTTTCTATTTGCTTAAAGCCGGAATTTCATCAGACGGATTTTTCGCCCAACCACTTTCGAGACCGAAACGAGACACACTTCAAATACGCCGAGGACTGCTATGGTGATTGGAGAGCACATCGTCGATCGCAACCTGTGATACTTCAGCTTCTGATATTTCACGCCTTGCCTGCAAACGGTGTGATGGCAAATCAGAGAGATTACTACGCTGACCTTGAACTGCCTCGAGATGCAGACGTCAGTGATATTAAAAAGCAGTTCCGGAAACTAGGTAGGTCCTTATTTTCAGCTAAGCGAATTTGCTTTGCTGCTGAAGTAAAAGTGTTGACCTTGGGTGACGCAGCTCTGAAATACCACCCGGACAGGAACCCGGGCCGAGAACAAGACGTCAATGCAAAGTTCCAAATTATACAGGCTGCTCATGAAGTCTTGTCAAACCCGAGCGAGAAAGCGAAGCACGATGCTATTCTTGGACGTGCTCGATATCACGGTGCGTCTGGTGTCAGAGGCAATCCTTGGGCCAATGCTGGTAACCAATTTCCAACACCGCCACGACGAACAAATGCCGCCCAGAGTGCCGCGCGGAACACACCAAATAACCACAAGAGTGCACAATCTGGGGCACAACGATGGCAGTCGAGGTTTTCAAGCGGTGTGCCCCCTACGGCGAAGCAAAAATACGGATCGGATCCAGAGGCCAAGAAAAATGCTGCCAAAGCATTCGAGAACATGCGCAAAAATGCGCAGAAAGAGCCGCGGTCCACGGAACCTCCTCCACCACCGCCTCGAAACCCTCCAGGCACGGAATCTGCAAGGCAGCGAGCTGAAGCCTCGTTTGGCGCCAGAAAGTCCGGATACTATCCCCGCTCGACGATGCCAGGCGATGAGCCTCCCGTACCGAACCACAACTATTCCAGATTCGATCGCCGAGAGGTACCTCCACCTCCACCTGAACGACCAGGATCATACCCGATGCCTGATCCTTTGAGTCAGTTCAGGGAAAGGAATGATGTAGACACTTCGACGAAACCAAATCCCGAGTCTTCAAGCGGCGGCCGACAGCAACGAAGTACAAATGAGGGCACTGCACATAATGCTAAACCAAACGCTGGTCAAATGAATGCGGATGGCCCCCCGACAACGACGAAGCCGACGCCGACGCCGACGCCGAGATATGAAAAGTTTGCTGCCACGGACAAACGTAAGTTGATTGGACTATTCCCTTACTTCATCGTAGCCGTTCAACTTCTATTTTCAACTGACAATATCGCATTTACAGCATCAAACAGGGAGGAAGGAGCCGAGCCCTCAATGTATGCAAAGTTCCACGGTCAAGTAATGTTCACTTGGAAGAATCTCTATAACCTTCAGTCAAGCCCACTGGAATTCGGTGTCAAGCACAGAACCCCGGCCATCAAACTTGAAAGTTCAAGACTCTTTGGCCAAGATCGATGTACGAATGGCGTCAGCCGCGACAGTGTCGCATCAATTATATTTGAGCAGAATCAGACGAGCGTCCTCAATGGGCTTATAGATTTCAAGAATCAACATCCTTGGCGGTATCGAACCATCGCCCTGGGCGTATCATCGATGACTGACAATAACAAGTCGCGCCATGAATACTTGACTAACAAAGGGAAACCTTACAGTTTTAGCTTTCCCCTCGATGGCGACACCTTGAAAGAAACTAAGACAAGGCCGGACATAAATGGTTTTACAAAGAGCAGCATTGACGATATAAACACGAAGTTCGTCAACGGCGAAGGCTCAAACGCTTGGCAATTCAGCGCAGGGACGGCTGAAAATGGCGAAGCGAATGTGGGTGATAGGTTCTCTCCCTATACTCGACCAATTCGCCAACCGCATCTGAGAAAGCGTCCGACCATGCGTCGCAATGAGAATAGTACTAATACTGCATCTCAGGCTCCGAAAGCTTCGCAGTCCTCGCAGACATCACAGACCAAGAGCAACTTCAATGCCGAGGGATGGAGTGACAAATTTGGCCCGCAAACATTCGTGCCACAGTCTGTGCCTGGGCCCTGTGTTTCGCCCACTCGCACGACTCGGGCGAACTCCAAAAAGTCAAAGGCTAAGCCTTCAACGGCAGAAACCGCTGCTTCGGTTGAGAATCATAGCAGTGATGAGGAGAAGTACGATTGGCGTGGAAGAAGCGCCGAGGCGCAAGCTCGCGCAGCAGCAGCAGCGGCATCTTACAGCCCGCAGGCCATGGACATTGACACGCCACCATCCGAGAGCTCGCAGACACAGGCTGCGCGGAACATCCACGTTGAACCGTCACGACCAGAGTGGCGGGCTGGCAACGTTGATGGCACATCAGAGCCAGCCGTGATTCCGCAGATCCCGCGGATTCCCCAACGGCCTGCGAAAATACCACTGCACGCTAACGATGTGGGATCAGAGGACACTGAGGAATTCAGAGCTACTTTGGCAGCTTTGAAGAACATGACTCCGTTCTCTCAGCCAAAGCAAGGGCTTGATTCTCTCAGTGGCTTGAAGGATCACTTGCCAACCGCAGGCAAAGCCCCTCATGTTCCGCCCGTCAGGCTTCCAATTCCACCGCCGCTGGAGTTTCCTCAACCTCCTGGGGCTCCCCGAGCCCCCACTATAGTTCGAGGTGGACTCAAGCCCGATGCTTTGTCGTGGAACAAGTATGTTGCCGACTTTGAACAGTACTTGCGGCAGTGGGATACCTTCAATGCTCAAGTCGTGGAGCATCTCGCAGCAAGAAAACAAATGATTTCTGGAGCAAGAGCTACAAGGGGGTACGCGTTTCTGACTTCTCGCGACGATACGGAAATCCAGGAATACTTTAACTGGGTGCAACTAGATAATGATGTGAGACGACGGTGGATAGACGCATGCACAGAACATGAGGGCCGAATGCGTGAGTTTATGTTGTTTCGGGACGAAATGAAGAGAACTAGCTGAGCTGCAGCTGGGCTTGGGCTGAACTTTTATTATTATGGGATACCTGGGGTAACACGTCTCTTTGTGCCGGATGGCAATGCTGGCGAGGCGTTTTTCACAGCTTTGGGGCGAAAGGGGCATGGATTGTTTGTTCTTCTCGGCACATGTTTTGATGACAAACGAGCAGGATTCTGGGATTGGGAAAGAAGGAGTTTTTTGTGTGCTGCGCTCTTAGCTATGCATCGGGAATGAATTTGAGGGCTAGGGGTGGTGGTGATATGGATGGGATGAGGCGTCAAGCTGAAGTTCAAGCAAATGCAAACGCTCCAAGATGAAGAGTCGGTTAACCTGAATATGTAAGACGGAAGAAGCTTTATCTAACAGACAGCTAATGAGTGGCAGCTAGTAGCCAATAGCTATGAGCTTCTGACTTATAACGTGTAGCTCTATTGCCCCAGATTTTGTCTGTGCCATTGGCTGATCGGTGTTGATGCCAGATGGCTATCTCCTATGATCAGAGAGGCTTCTCCCGTTTGTAGACGGTTGTGATAATTTACGGGTAGCAAAATTGAGCACAGTGAACTGCTCGCATGGTAGACTGATATGAGGATTGCATCGGCCGAGAGCCCTCTACGCACCGCACCGCACCACACCACCTAAACTCCAGGATAATTACTCTTGTGGCCGGGAGGGTCCTGAGCTTTGGCGGTCCTACTTCACTTTTGCCAAACAAATGGACACCTGTTGAAAATTGAAGGCTTTCACAAGTCACATAAAAACCGCAAAAACCTTCTCAGCCCCCGTCGCGTCGCGGCAATACACATCCATCCACGTACGTCAATCAAGATCTCCGTTGAATATACGGAGTACAAACAAAGTATTCGATTATGAATGTCTCGCGGGTAATATGGCCAAAATATGTGGTGGCTCAAAATACATAGCCCCGATGTTAGGTAGGTATGTTGTGGATTTCCGGGTTTCTTTTGCGGAGGGATTGATAAGGATGTCGTTGAGACTTGAGAGGCCGCACGTGCTTGGGAGGGTGTTGGCTGATCCACTCCAAAAGTCTGGCATCGTCTTGGCCAAGATCCTCACGTCACATGGGCTGTCCGTCTTGCTTTGCACCTCTCCTCGCCCGAACAGACGGCGATTCGACACAATTCTTCGCGTCTCCAGTGCGTTATCCGTCCCAATTAGATGCACTGTCTCTCTGTACACCCCATAAACTAGTCATCTGACTCCCGAGCTTGTTTTCCCGTCGCAGAACACGTTGGCCTAAGACGGTCAATAGGTAGCCATCACGAAGCCGCTGGCCGCACATCAGGCTTTGATCGGAGGCAGATAGAGATATCGAACTTCTCAAAGCTGGTCCGCCATTCTGCGCAACCGCTAAAGGACTCTGCCGACCATTCATTCGCCCGGATCTTGATGCGACATTTCTTACTATAGGAATTCCCATTCATCACGCAAGTCCTGTTCCACCATGAACGGAGAGGTCACCTCACCGAGAGGCAAGAGAAAAGCTGGCTTCACACCCGGTAACTCTCCCCCATCAAAATGTGCCGTTAATGGGAAGTTCTCGCCCGGTGATAACACCCCCGACATGATTGGGGCGGTTGATTACGAGGACGAGTCTGTCCTGAGCGGCGACATGCACGCTCTTGCACCCACCTATCTTGACACACCGGGAAGCTTAGGAGAATGGCAGGACATTATCCAAAAAGTTGTGCGCAATGTCGTGGCGATTCGCTTCTGTCAGACATGTTCCTTTGACACCGACGCGGCTCTGACGAGCGAAGCTACTGGATTCGTAGTGGACTCCGAGCGAGGGTAGGCCATGATTCACGTGTTCTGCGTCTGTTGGGCATCCTTTATTGACTTGTGCGTGTAAAGATACATCTTGACCAACCGACACGTGGTAGGCGCAGGGCCTTTCTGGGGTCACTGCGTCTTCGATAATCATGAAGAAGTCGATTGTTACCCAGTCTACCGCGATCCAGTGCACGATTTTGGAATACTACGATACGATACCAGCGCTATCAAATATATGCTTGTTGACGGGTTGGATCTACGTCCTGATCAGGCCAAGGGTTCGTAAATCTCGCGATCGGTGGGCTCTTTCTCCAAGGACCGCAAATGACTAATTTTCCACCTGTTGAGTGTAGTTGGCGTTGAGATCCGAGTTGTCGGCAACGATGCTGGTGAGAAGCTCAGTATTCTTTCGGGCGTCATCAGTCGGCTTGATCGCAACGCGCCCGAATACGGCGAAGGCTACAGCGACTTCAATACTTGCTACTACCAGGCCAACGCCGCTGCTAGCGGTGGTAGCTCCGGCAGTCCTGTAGTAAGCAAAGATGGTTCTGCTGTCGCATTGCAAGCTGGCGGTCGCTCCGACGGCGCCTCGACCGACTACTTCTTGCCACTGGATCGACCATTGCGTGCTTTAAGATGTATTCAGCAAGGCCAGCCGGTCACGCGCGGCGACATTCAGTGCCAGTTCCTTCTGAAACCCTTCGATGAGTGCCGCAGGTTGGGTCTTACTCCTGAATGGGAAGCGGAGATTCGCAGCGCTTTCCCTAGTGAGACCAACATGCTTGTGGCCGAAATCATTCTGCCATCGGGACTGTCGGATCACAAGATTGAAGAGGGTGACGTCCTGATTAAGGTCAACGGAGAGCTCATTACACAGTTCATTCGGCTGGATGATATTTTGGACTCAAGCGTTGGCAAGAATATCGAACTTCAACTTCAGCGTGGGGGTCAAGACGTCACAGTAAATATCGAGGTCGGCGACCTGCACAGCATCACCCCTGATCGATTCGTTTCGGTAGCTGGCGCCAGCTTTCACAACCTGTCTTATCAACAAGCCCGCCTCTACGCGGTCGCTGTTCAGGGCGTCTATGTCTGCGAATCTGCAGGATCTTTCCGGTTTGACAACACTGATAGTGGATGGGTTATACAAAGCATCGATCACAAAAAGGTCTCCGACTTGGCTACTTTTGTAGAGGTAGTCAAGGGCATCCCGGACAGGGCGAGGGTAGTGGTCACGTATCAGCATCTCAGGGACTTGCATACTCTCAACACCACTGTTGTCTACGTGGACCGCCACTGGTCATCTAAGATGAAGCTCGCTGTCCGAAACGACGTCTCGGGCCTCTGGGACTTCACCGATCTAGGAGACCCGCTCCCTCCTGTGCCGCCTGTCCGACGCTCGGCTGCGTTTATCGAGCTAGACCACATGCCTCACCCGGGGATCGCCGAGTTGATTCGTAGTTTTGTCCACGTCAATTGCACAATGCCCGTCAAACTCGATGGCTTCCCCAAAAACCGCCGATGGGGCATGGGATTGGTCATTGATGCCGACAAGGGACTTGTTCTCATCTCCCGCGCCATCGTGCCCTACGATCTTTGCGACATTACGGTCACCATTGCCGACTCGATCATGGTCGAGGGACAAGTCGTCTTTCTACACCCGCTCCAAAACTATGTCATCATTCGGTACGACCCTGCTCTGGTGGATGCTCCCGTCAAGAGCGCTCGACTGAGCAGCGAGCATCTCACGCAGGGAGCAAAGACCTATTTCTTGGGCCATAACCGCATTGGACGTGTTGTGCACGGTGCCACTACCGTGACCGAAATCACTGCAGTCGCAATCCCTGCAAACAGTGGTGCTCCTCGATATCGTGCAGTCAATGTAGACGCCATCACCGTTGATAGTAACCTAGGCTCGACGTGCAACAGCGGTGTCCTAGTCTCTCCCGACGGCACGGTGCAAGCTCTGTGGCTTTCCTACCTGGGTGAACGGTCTCCATGCAGTCAGCGAGACGAGGAATACTATCTGGGCTTGGGCACACCAACTCTCCTCCCCGTTCTTTCGACAATCCAGAAAGGCGAAGCCCCCAAGCTGCGTCTCTTGTCGGTCGAGTTCCGAGCCATTCAAATGTCACAAGCCTCTGTGATGGGAGTTTCTGACGAATGGATCAAGAAGGTCACGCAAGCCAACAGATCGCACCACCAGTTGTTCATGGTCAGCAAGAGGACCTTTGAGCGTGTCAACCAGCCCGTCTCCCTTCTAGAGGGCGACATTATTTTGACCCTTAACGGCAGGATCTGCACCACAATTTCTGACTTTGACGTCATGTACTCCAACGAAGTACTGGACGCCGTCATTGTGCGAGAATGTGAAGAGATTAAGCTGCAGCTGGTCACCGTCCCGGCCGATGATATCGAGACGGACCATGCTGTTTCTTTCTGCGGCGCCATCTTGCATCGACCTCATTTGGCTGTACGCCAGCAGATCAGCAAGCTCCATAGTGAGGTTTATGTGTCTAGCCGGATTCGTGGCTCGCCGGCCTATCAGTACGGCCTGGCCCCTACAAACTTTATTACTCATGTGAATGGCCAGCCTACTCCTGATCTTGAGTCCTTCATTTCTGCGACTCGAAAGATTCCGGATAATACTTGTACGTCGAGACATGAAGCCCTTTTAATCTGCCTTTATCCTCTCTCCATCTGTGCCCGCCCTTTTCTTCCCTCTGGCTCCGGGGAGATGCTGGCTATAAGTGCCTCAAGTTCTAACCATGTTTATAGATTTCCGCCTCAAGGCAGTCACATTCGACAGCGTGCCGTGGGTCATTACGATGAAGAAAAACGACCACTACTTCCCTACCATGGAGTGGATTAAAGATAGCAGAGAAGCGTGTGGATGGCGACGAGTTACATACGAAGGCATGAAAGCCGTACAGGGAGAGGCTGTAGATGGTGTAGCGCTGATTGCAGAAGACACGGAGATGGAGTAAAATGGAATGCTATTTCCAGATGATGAGAACGAAGTTTGATATGGTGGATAAGGCTAGTTTTTGGTCACGCTGGTGCCGAACTTGCAGATGAGGTATTGGATTACAAGGCGTTACAAGGCTCTGAAGAATGTCGTGCAACTTTTCTGGAGGTCTTACTGAGCCGTGGATTTGGTGGCGTTATCGGTTCACCTTCCCCCTTGTTTGCTGTCTTTTCTGGTTTACCATTCCTGCCTTTTTTTTTCTGGCTTGATAGTACTGTTCAACGCCACGCACATGTCTCTTTTTTTGTCGCTCGGGTACCAGATAGAGTTGTGCAGGTGCTGCTTGCTGTGGAGGCAACATTGACGAAATACCTACATACATACCTACATAACATCGTATCATTACCTCAGCAATATGATGTTGTTGTTGTTGTTGTTGTTGTGTATTTTACACCACTCCGTCCCAGTTTTGGGCATACTAGGGTGTGCAGGGCTAATCCCGGGTTCTTCTAAATACAAGCCAGTTTTCC
>SRQH01000547.1:0-18892 GCA_018360345.1 Claviceps sp. LM84 group G4 | reverse complement strand
AGCCCGCCCGCACGGTGTGTGTCCACGTACTGCGTCACGTGTTGTCCTTGAGGACAGAGAAGGATCTGAACCCGCCCAGCTTCGCCCCTTCGCCCACGGCGTCACCATATTTTTCAGCATGCTCATTGTGTAAGCATGGTAATCTATTTGGGATATATGTATGTGTTGTAACGTGCAATCACGACTCTCTAATCATGTCGGGAGCCAATAACAATCGAGCAATATCCACCATGTCAACTTGACACTTGTCAAGCACCAAATACCGCAAAACGAAATACAAGCTTGGAGTTTCTTCCCACAACCTAGGCCACAGAATCCAGAAGCCTATCCATCATGATATACCCATGAAAATGGACAAGTTTGAAATACTCTTCTTCCAATTCCCGATAGATGGCTATAAAGACTAAAGTCGAATCGTCGATACATCATACATGTGGCAGCATGTGGTGTGACGTGTCTGTAGTCTAGCTAGCGCTAGTAGCTACAGTGACGCATACATAGAAATCTCAGTCGAAGGACGAAAAACAATGTTGCCAACAGACATCAATCTCAGATCCTATCATCCTCTCCATCATGACTATCTCATCATGGAGGCTGGAGCTCCGACTCCCGAGCTACACATGAGCTGCGAGCACAGCCGACAGACGCCACACCAACCATTGACCGTATAGTGATGATAGTGTAATATGTATCAATGGTATCTTCCGAGTCTCGAGTTAGTCCTCCACCACCATGGCTTTCGGAATGCAGTGCTTGCACATGTCGATAGAAGAAGCAACTCCGGAAGCGACGGCGGATATAAGGCAGGCCAGATCAGCCGCAAAGTTGAGACCGTTTTGCATGATCTCGGCATTACACTTGGCGGTGGATCCAATGAGTTCACTAGCACACACTGTTTTGGTTTCCCATATCTGTCAGCTTCGTTTGGATCATGTAGACCTAACTCATGCGGAAGGCATCTTACAGGCAAGTTCACTTATCCTGCAAGCAGCTTCGAAATGGAACGGAGGTATCAGAGACGGATGCATCGGGTACGGAGGCGTCAGAGACGAAGGCATCAAATACGGAGGATCGGCCGTACCAGTATTCACTGGAGATGCGGTAGCCATGGCGGCAAATGTGATGGCGATGATGTTGAAGATCTGCATGGTGTCTGGCTGGGAAGTTTGGGGAGCTTTGTCTCGGGGACGGGTTATCTTGGGAAAGAAGAGTCCGACAGAGTTGAATGAAGAGGTGGTAGAGTGTGATGGATTGGAGCTGTTGTTTTAACAAACGGTGAAGACTGCAGAGAATCGCGGCTTATATAGACTTCTACAGCTATGTCATGAACCTTGGATGGAAGTAACATTGGTAAGTCAGTGGCAGTCACTCGAATGAATCTCTCTATGCAGCTAGACTCTCTCGAGAGACAGTCATGGTCTTACACCTACTCCCACTATAGTATATACGGGAGACTCTAAAGCCCCGGCGGCTGCCCCGCAGACCGTCCGTCTCACGATAGAACGTGTAAACGCAACAGGAATGCATCGGGTGCCGCCAAAAACTCTCCACCACCGGTTATCTTGAAGTTTTGGCAAGATCGTCGAAAGAGAAGGTCCTGTGGAAGTAAGACGCGCTTGCTACGGAGATGGCACAAGGGGAGATATCTGCAAGAAAAGAGTAGTCAGCAGAACAAAAGGCCCCGAAGTTCGAACTTCAAAGAGATCTCAGATCATAGATGAATCATGATGCTGTGATCTCGAACAACGTGTAGCTGCGTGCTTGTCTACAAGACGGTAATGGGAGTGTAACTACTCTGTAGAGTTTGAGAGGGAGAAAGAGCCACTACTCAGCAGAACATTAGCGAAATCTGTCTTCCATATCAGTTGACACAGTATTCGTCCAAAGCTTTTCGAGATATGCATGTCGCCGACTTCACGACCCCCTTGCGAGCCAGGAGCCTTCTCAGTCGCGACGGTCCCCGCCGCCATGGTCCATTCATCTCGATACTCGCCAGCGTTTTTTCCCTATCCGACACGGCGATTGAACGCAGCGGAACCCCAAGCACCCCTAGGCCCAGTTTCCTGTTAACGAATGGTTTGTCTCGACTCTCGACTCTCGAGGATGTCGGTCTCCCAGAGGAAGGAGAACGGCACTTCCCGTCTATACCTCATGCCCCCCGCTACAGTCCCCGCTCTTGTGGCCGTTTGTCTCCTCGTCTCCGGAACATTTTGAGGATACCTAATGTACGCAGCATCGCATCATGCGATTCGCATGATACCCTGGTCGTAGGGTCACCTTGTGGTGGGGGAAATCCCGTAGTACATACCTACTTAGCAGCAGCTAATAGCCCTGCATCGCCTCATCTTTCGAGCTACTGCAACCTATTTGGCGAGCTTCTACGTTTCGTTGGACAGAAAGAGAAGTCTTCGTAGGGGTGAGTGCGGTTTTTTTTGGACGGCTTGATCATAGATGCCGACGGTTGCGTTATTAGAGACGAGATGGTTATTGTTGATACGACAGGTAAGCAGTTGAAAAGATATCGAATGAGACAAGACACTACCGGCAGTGCAAAGGCGCATGTTTGCAATGCACTCCGTAGTGTCGGGTTGAATATTCAATACATGAAAAGGAGAGAAGAGAGACAAGATCTTCAAATTAATGCGGCTGCAGCCAATAAGCGAGCGTGACATACCTAGTTACCTACTGTATGCACCCACGCCCCACTTGTACGTAGGCGTGACATCACGATGACATAACCCGGCACATAGATAGCATAGCTGAGAAGCGATGCCGGCAGTTGTCGATTGTTTAGGTGTCTTAGACTCGTTAGACTCGCCGAGGGCGGAAATGTACCGCTTGTCACTTGTGTAAAGGATTGATGGCGACATGCATGGTGTCTGAACCGCTTAAATATAGGCGAAGCAGGAGAAGGGAATGGCTGATAAGATTCCCAGTCTCATGACCGATGGTCTAACAACGAGTCTCTAGCTAGGGATCTAGACAATGCTTAGCTACCTTCGGAATTTCGATGTCCAAAACTTCAAAACCTAAACTCACGAACTCCTGGCCACCAGACCAGAGATAAGACTCCCTTGTTATCCGTTATGCCTGCACGCTTGCTATTATTGATTCCACTACGAGTTCAAACTGATCAGTGGTTATATCGTTGACCAATTACCACAGATTCGCAAGGGTTTGCAGAAGAGAATTCGTTCTTAGGGCCTTGACTCAATAGTTTCCCCCCTGCGACGTATTCTGTTAAAGCAAAAGGCCGAGCCTAAAGTTCCTGAGCGACATCCTGTCTAGATATAGAGAGTTCTCATCTACCAAGCCTGCGCGACACTATACGCAGCCGCCCATCAAGATAGAATGGTACCACACCCCCCTGCGTCGCGCTACAACATCATCACCAGCTAGGTAGTCTTCGTTAGTCTGCGCCGCGATTCCGAAGGCAAGATCACTAACTACCTACAACTGGCAAGCCTTGTGCCCAATTCCGTTGCGCAAGGTGACGACAAAAGAATACGCATTGTACAGGCTACTGAACCCTGTACAATTGATACCTAGGTATATTGCTAAGGCATGGGCGAAGCCGGGCATCACATGAGCCAGGCCGTGACAAGCCTTTCGATTTGTTTGACCAAGCAGAGATCAAAGCACTCCTTGCATCGCTCACGGCTTGCCGGAGAGTCGCCGTTCTCTATATCACAGAGGCAATTGGTCGCGAGTCATCAGTTATCCTTTGGTATGCTAGCAAGATCAAATGGCCCAGCAGAGTCATTTACAGCCTTGACCGACATTTAAAAGCCATGCGGTGGGGTGAGGAGGTCGACTGTTTCTTGCTTGATGCTGTCGTAGCGCAACGCAGGAGGATACGCCGATACGAAATTTTGCCGTCGTCGTGGATGTTTGAATCAGGGGGTCCTGGGTAAGTGTCTATCCAATACTCAAGGAGGGCCTTCCAAGCGTCATGAGCGTGCTTCTGAGGCTCTAGGAAACGTGTCGTTTTGGAAGAAGTCGCCACGTGTCGATAACGTACGTGTAATACTGCTTGCTGAGACCGAATAAAAAAAAGTGAGACACCTAACTTGTTAACCCAACAGTTACATCTGCGAAGAATTGTGTGGTGTTGGCATGGTCGGAGCCCTGTGAACCTCTTACCGTCCACGCTTCCGCACTCTGAATCATACTCTCACCTTTCGCTCAGATTCGGCAGTTATCTTGCGGAGTCGCTCTAAAGTTTCTGCCTGTCCCTACAGCCTTGGAAGCGATGCGTAGGGCGTCAATTAGTCTCGCGGCTAATGCATCCAGGTCCTCAGCTGAGTCCGGGTCGGGTATCAACGGGCGCGCGGTATATCCCACGACCTCTGCGTATCTTTTGAGTTGTACTGCGGTTCAAACTCTGGGTAGCTTCGGCGGCGGACCAGGATGCTAATAGTCGAGTGATCGGGCGAGCAGTGCAGGTGGTCTTTAACCTGGCTAGAGGCTCCGGGATGTTCGAAATAGAGAGGTCAAGTCTGTTGCCACGTCTATGCGTGGTTACGCCAGGCTCATTAAGCGACTGGAGGAGCTTGCGGTCAATCCAGTCACTTACACCCGGAGAACTCTCCGGAACGTAAATCAGTTGATGGTACCGAGACGTGCGGCCTGCTCTGACCGAGCGCCCAGCCGGGTCTCCCTGTCCAGAAGGATTTGCGCTCGGTTGCCACGATGGGTGGCGCGTATCAAAGTCCCCAGCAATGATCGTTCCCGGCGGTATCCTGGCTTCAATTCAAGGGGTGCGTCAAGCACAAGCACTTGGTTTCCGTTCCCGGAGTTTCGATGGACTTTGATCGTCGTGATTCCGTTGGTGTGGACGCAGAGCGGACCGCACGTCTTGGAACCAAGGCTCAACTGATTTACGTTTTGAACGGTTCTCCTGGTGTATTCTGCGTAACGCGTTCGCATCAACGGAATCACAACAATCATCGTCTAACGAAACTCCGGGAACGAAACCCAAGTACTCCTGGTAGGCCTTTCAGTTATGCACTGGGGAGAAGACCTCGCAGTTGGGGTGTGTGAGGGTTCGCGCGGGTTGTGTCCTGCAATTTGTCCACGGTTCCTGGAGGAGTATGACCTCATATCCCTCCGCAAGTTCACACTGGTCGTATAGTTTCTACGGCCAGTCGAACGAAGGTGGACGCTACAAAGGGCTGCTGCGTGGTCTGCGTCAAGACCTCTTCCTTCGCCGCCTCAAGGGCGTTGATCGGCTCCCCGGTGAGGCTGAAGGGGTCTCGGGCAGTTTTTTACCACGTAGGTGTGCCAAACCTCGTTATCGGTCAACCTTGGAAGCTCTTATGATAGAGCTCCAGCCTCCAGGACGCCTCTTTCGCTAGAAGGAGGTCACTAGGAGGTACCTAGGTATGTATGTATGTAGTTGGTGCGTCTGTGGGTCAATCGCCCACTCTGTCTTCATCCGGCTAGCAGCCGGGACCCTGTGAACTTTGAAGGGGGATGTTCGTTCGTTCGGCCACCACCTGCCAAATCGCGAATGGGTATCTGTCCCACGTTTGGTGTTGCACTGGGCTCCGATACCTATTGCACCGGGATTGCTGCGTGGAAGCCGATAGATTCAGCTGTAGCCTGTGGGCCATGTCCTGTGTTCCAGCCAAAGCTCCATGTATTTAAACATACTCCTCGTTGGTCATCTCGTAGTCTAGATCTTCACTGAATCTCAGTCACATCTTTCTCTTCTTTGGTCGAGGCCTTTGAGGGTCATGAGGACTTCCATTGGCTTGCGCCTTTCGTTCGCGTTGGAACGTTACGGAATCCTGTGAGGATTGCCGCTCACCCTTTTTTGTTCTTCGTCTTGTCTTCTGTTTCTGTTGGGGCGTCCCGGTCGAGTCGTACCAAGAGGCTACAGCCCGCTTAGTGGTACATGACGTCTGTCGCTGAGTCTTCTGGATTTTCAGCACGTAGTGGCCGGCGAGGCGACAGAGGCGTATGTGTTCTTCTTCGGTCGGGCAGGCTGGGGACTCGCCGTTCAGAGCAGGAGTCCATATACCATGTCCCATGTAGTGTCGTTTAGAGCCCTGGGTGAGGATGTACCCAGGCTCGGTGGTCGAAAGCCTCGCACATGGCGCGGAACGATTGTACCTATCTCAACGACGCGGTCGCGATCGGGTTCGCTGATGAGCCGGGTCGACGTCTTGGGCGACGGTAACCGGCGTGCTCGCAGAGACCTGAAAGCAGGGGCTTTCTGGCAGCATATTCCCAGACGCTGTGAGCGAAAACTCTGCGCGGCTGTCGTGTTGGGCAGCATTGCGGTGCATCAGGTCGGCAGAGTCGGTCTGGTGAGTGTCGCCAGCTTTCTGCGGCGGCGTTGCCATCGCGAGCGGGTGGTGGAGGTTTCCTTGGCTGGCACTGGCAGTGGAGAGAATTCCGTTTCCGCAATCCTTATCGTACTCCGTATGTACATGTACCTAGGTACCTCATACAAGGTACATATGTACCACTACGTACTATGTACCACTATCCGTACGGAGTAGGTACCTAAATAATTAGATCCCTCGAGGCCACGAGTCCACGACATCAACCCCCGCCTCAAAATCATCGCCAAAGACGCGTAGGTACGTTTCCAAGGTACAGTCGTACCGGTATTCACTTTATCCACTACAATTTCATCATCATTAATCAATCCGCGTGTTCTTCACAGAAATGAGTTTCCTACAGTCTGACGATGATACCCTGCGAAAATGGACCGATCCCGATACTGGGAAGCTCAAATTCCCGCGCTTCCACGACTACAATCTTGAAGAACAAACTGTCGCTGGTGCTGACCTTTTTCTTATCCGAGACTACAAGACGATGACCGAAGCTTCCAAGGCGTTACGGGTACCATACTAACACCTGAGATCACGAGTTCAAAATGTCATTAACCTGTCCAAGCGAACGGCGGTCATAACAAGGCTTTATCACCAGGAGAAGAAGCTGAGGTCTTGATGTGGGAACATCGGCGGATAACTCAGGGTCATCATATCAAGGGCCGGGCTCTCTTGCAGCATGCCAACGCGATCTTCGCTGCTCAAGGAGATTGTTCACCCGATAAACAAGCTTCATGTAGATGGGCACAGCGATTTATCAAGCGGAACGCCGACATCTTCAAGCGCACTGTGACGCATTCTCGTGTTGCTAAACGAAAGGCTGGGGCAAGTAGAGCAACTATTGACTCTTTCCATTGTGTTTAGATTCAATCTCAACGTGAAGAGGGCATCCTACCTGAGAATACTTGAAATTTTGATGAAACTGGCTTCATGGTTGGTTATCTACATAGCGGTATGTTCGTCTGGACCCGTCTGGACCTTTCACTCGGTGGAAAAGCCCGAATTGCCTGATCCTCACGATCTCGTATCCGTTACTGCGATTGAATCAATCTCAGCCACTGGGGAAGCTATTCCTTCCTTCCTCGTCATCCCAGGAGTCAATACCCCAGTGAAAGTCGTGACGAATGACCTCGACGACGAATCACAATACAGTCATCACAACAAGCAGTACATGCTCTATCATTGATATCATCGCGATCGAATTCATCCAAAACTTCGAGAGGCACATAAAACCAAAAGTTCCGGGCCAAAAGCGTGTTCTTCCGCTGGATAACTGCGAGAGTCACTTCATAGAAGAACTCTTCCACCTCTGTCAGAAGTTCGCTTTGTTTATTATACAGACGCCAAAGTTCTTGCAAGTTGCAGGAACATGCGGCAGTTCTCGACCACATCAGTGGTGAGGCCTCAACTCGCATGACGCTCCATCACAAGGTATTTCGAGGCTTATCGTTCCGGTACCACAACGTTACAGACGCGGAGCAGAGGTCCAAGCAAATTGCTGCCATGCCTTCTGTAAAGCAGATGTGGTCCGTCAAGCTCGTCTCGGCACAGACGGCCACAAATGTCCAGGTTATCGACATGCCCCAAACAGCGAGGTTGTCAGGCGAGATGGCATGTTGCCTAAGACACCTTTGCCAAGCTGCGTGTTAAGGGCATTACCAGCAAAGGCGTCGAGATTGCCTTGATCGACTTGAGCATCGACTACACTAATCCTGCGCCGGGCAACTGCGCCGGGCAACGGCTGCTTTGAAAAAGACTACCTGGTGTCATTCGGTACTGAACGCACGTTGCTGGCATTATAGCCGCGCAGCCGAAAGCTCTGGGTTTTACCGGAGCTGCCCCGGACGTCACCTCGGTGCTTACAACTTACAAGATGTTTGGCTGCGACGGACTTGCCGGTGACGACATGATCCTTCCTGCCTATAGCAAGGCCTTCGAAGACGGTGCCAACATCATCACGGTGTCCATCGGGGAGGCATAGGGCTCGAGCGAACAACCGTGTGCCTTGGTCGCGAGTAGAATCGTCGGGCACGGCGTACCTTGCATTATTGTGGCCGCCAACGACGGCGACTCAAGCCTCTTCTACATCAACGGCGGCGCGAGCGGCAAGGTATAATGGCGGTAGCCTCCTTCGACAAAATTGAAGTTCCGCTCATCAGCTACCACTCATCGTACACCATCGACGGCGGCCGTGACTCGTGAGATTGACTCCTTCTACACACCCGGAGTGGATGTCCGATGGGGGGAGGGGGAGTCTCGATGCCTCTTTACGCCATGAGCCTCGACTACCACGTCGGAGACGATACCTGCCAGCCTCTCCCGGCCAACACGCCTGACCTCAAAAAGTACCTTATGCTCGTGCGCTGTGGGACATACGCGTACGAAGACAAGCTGCGCAACCTCGTCGCAAAGGGTGCTCTGTACGTCATGTTCTATAACGATGAGTCCGGCAGGGGAACTGTGATTCCTGATGATCCAATCGTCATTAACGCCATCGTCATTAACGCCATCGGCATGCTATCCCCCGAAATCGGTGCCGACTAGGCCAGGCTGCTCAAAGATGGCCCAAAACTCACCATCAACGTTCCGACACCCTCAATGGCATCCCGTCTCTCTTTTTAGTCCCCAACAATATCACGGGCGGCGCAATCTTCACGTTCCGTCAACTTGCACGGCGCGACATAATTTTAGTCATGATGCTTTCATTTGCAGCCACACTTAATCAATCAGTATTGCTTATATTTATCTTCTCTCTGTGAGAGCACAACATCGTCCCAAACTTCGTTAATGCATATATAGCTAGCTCAGTCGATCGCTTCACCGACAAGAAAAAGACATTGATCTCATAGCCTCTCCACCAGCAGAAGATATCGTCGGGGCGGAGGAGTTACATTTGAGCATAGCTGGCAGACATCTCACCGGCCCCGATTCCCAATGACATTTTAGCAGCTGAGACGAGCTTGCACGTATAACGAGCGAGTCATGGGCATGAAGCTCTTTTACTCCCACAGCGATTGTTCGTCGTGACTCATTCGTTCGAGTTACACCTCTACCGCCATAACCCTCTTGGGAATGCAGTGCTTGCACTGTCCATAATGTGAGGCAGTGCCGGAAGCGGATTTTATGCAGGCCAGATCAGCTGCCGGGTTGGCACCGGCTTCAACGATGGCGGCACCGCACGAGGCGGTGGTGCCAACGAGGCGAAGAGCGCACACTGTTTTGGATACCATGTCTGTCAGTCTTACTTTGGTAACGCGGGTCAACTCATTCGAAAGGCAGCTTACAGGCGAGGTCGCGTTTCCTGCAGCCAGCTGGGAGATGGATCGAGGCGACTCCCTCCTCGACTGCATCAGTATCGACTGGAGATGCGGTAGCCATGGCGGCAAAGGTGAGGGCGATGATGTTGAAGATCTGCATCCTGTCTGGAAGGGTTTGTCTTGAATATGTTGGTTTTGGGGAAGAGAGCCTGGAAGAGTGAAGACTGAGAAGATGATAGTGTGTGATGGATTGGAGCTGTTGGTCTCAAATGACTGGAAGTATCGTAGAGGATGGCTGACGACTTATATAAATTTTCGCAGCTACATCCTTGCATGTAGAATGCAGGAAGAAATTGCCTCACTTCATTACCGGTTCTCTTTACGCAGTCAGATCGGGACTGTCGTGATCTTACACGCCTCTAGGACCCCGAATATCCCATAAACATTCCATGTCTCCATCTCACAATGAACCATGTATGATGCAAGTACAACGGGAATATATTGATTGGAGGTGGCCCCATCGAAAGCATCCATGACTGGCCACCTTACATCTCTGGCGCACCCGTTTATCTCTCCCAGGTTACAGTTCGCTCACATCAATCTCTGAATAGCTCGGAGTGAACATAGACGACATTTCATTGGCGCATACCTCAAGGTACAGGCACTTCAATGGAGGCGAGAAGCGCTTACAGTCTCGATAAAGCCATGCATGTATGCTATGCTTATCTCTACAAGTCGTCTGTAATATATTAGATCGCTTTAGACTTTGCGTCTGTTTTGTTGCATCGGAGCCACTTGGATATAGAGGTACTGTATGAGACCTGCAGAATAGGATAGGCCCTTGTTTTCTAAATTCTCACTCACTTTATACCTCGACGCTACTACTGAGGGCACTCCAAGGGAAGGTCATGTATCATGCGGAATGAGAAATGTGCTCACTTTGAAGAAGGTATGATAGTGTGCATGAGACCAAAACAGGCCGACAATGCAGAACACAAGACTCTAACGATGCTGTGATGTTGACAACGTGCTTGTATGGCAACGGTTAATAGGCTACTATGTAGTGATTTTTGGGGAAAAAGCGTCAGTCTCATTCGGTAGAGCATCTATGGAAGTGTTTTCCAGTTGACAAATTAAGTCAGTGCACAGATTTCAAGACATTCGTTGCGGCCCCTCCCGAGCTTCCCAGCCGCAACGACCCCGAAAAGCGCCAGAGAGTCGAGACCGCCGCCGTTTCTCATTAGTATGTACTTACAATCCAATCGGGGATTCTCTCACAGAACGTATTATCGCGGGGAGGTAGGTATGTATAGGTACCTACCTGTATCTAAGGTACCTACCTACCTACCTATGTAGGGAGCACCCACTCTTTCGTGAAAAATGGACTCCCGAGTCCCGACACTGCTCAGCCTCCGATGCTGAATAGATCGTTTCATTACCAGAAGGTACCTCTAATCATCCACTCTCCTGCAAGTTACCTGCAACTATTGGGGACTGTCGAGTTCTCGACCTCTTCTTTCAGGTCTCATCGAGAACCTCCCCTGTCACCTGAGACTGGGGGTGCTGCAGGGACTTTTTGAGAATATATACATACATATGTACCTACATATTTATTGCAAAGATCGATCGGGTCTTCGGTAAGGCCCACTCGGTCCTATCTCCGTCTGATGAGACTGATTTGTCACAAGTTACAACGCGTGAAATAAATCCCCGACCGACGTACCTGTAAGTACATATGTGCCTGAGTGCTCGGAACTTTCACATATGTAATAGTATTGTAAAAGCTTGCTTCTGTACAATTCTGTAATACGTGTCATTTGTGCAGCCTGAGATAATATCAGTTTTGAGTTAGCATCGCTCTTTCCATAGCACAGGCACAGCATACCTGTTAGGTACCTACTTCTCGAGATAGCATCATGCCCTGGGAGTCGGGACTCCTGGGAGAGTCAGAGGCTCGCAGCTACATACACACTAACACAGCTACTAGCCCGTCGCAAAAATCAGCACTACTCGTCGCTAGAGGTCATGTTTTAAAGTTAGTAAGCAGATGATCTCGCATGCATTGCTGCATACGTACATAGGTACATACATATGTATCTTGCATGATGAACCGTCCCGAGTCCCGACTCTCGGTTCCCCAAGGGCCAAGGCTCCCCAAGCTTCCTCTTGTCTCAATCTCTGAGATCTAAGCTCGCCCTTGCATGACCGTGTTTCGGACCCCGTCGAGTACAATAGTGTTGCACAAAAGAATGGGCGCAGCCGTCTGGCCACTCTGATGTGCTTTGTAACCCCCTATATACCCTGCGATAAATAGGCTACAGAAAAGAGAAGGTAAATGGTGGATCACATAGTGTCAGTATCGAAGACGTGATACTGTACACTAGACACAAATAAAAGAGAGAGTCAACGAGACTCGACAAAGATGAGAAGAAGACATGACTCGAATTCAGCTGAAGACGTAGTGAAAACGCAGTCAAGGAAGGGATGTCTCAAGTCCCATTGACTGATCTAAGCTAAGAGGGACAAGATGAGGGTTTATATACACGGTCAAAGGCCATGGAAGACGAAAGAAAGCAATCGAGGACGCTGCCGCGTTAGAGCATACAGGGAGCACTGATAGCATCAGCTCAGAAACTTTGCTTTGCAAAAACCAAAAAAGAAGCAAAACAACTCTCGTATAGAGCTGCGGATCCTTGATGGACACCGAGCGCAAGGCAATTGCCGATGTTGAGATGCCGACATGCTTTCTGCTACCTTGTACTCCGTACTCCGTATTCGTACCTATGTCTATGTATGTATGTCCATGGACTGTCCAGACTCCAGAGCTCCGGAACCCGTGGGCCGTGGTGGCGGTGTGCGAGTGTGGTATCAGGTATGTAGTTATCGCAAGACTTGTGCCTCAGACCTCTAGCTCCTTATTTGCTACGGAGTAGGGACCAGCGTCGTGCTGCTGGAAATCAGCCAAACAACATTGGACAGTCGATCCGGGTCCCGCGCCCCAAGCGAGGCAAAGCAGCATCAGAAATGGAGCCTTGTGGACTTTACGGAATACGGAGTAGAAAAGACTTTGACGCGTATACTTTGTAGCAGCTGCAAGTCCGCCCAAAACCAACAAATTCAAAAGTCAAAACCATAGGCAGGGATATCCGGCGACATCGCCTGCTCTTGAGTCTTGAGTCTTGGATGATATGTAGGTATTTATGAACTTATGTATGCGCTATGCACTAATAAGCGGGATGAAGTGACTTTTCGTTGCATTGCACGGGTACATATGAACCTAACCTCTAGGCAGTAGGAGGTATCCAACGGGCCACGTGATCTCGCGCTGCGGGGTATCTCTTTACGGAGCTCTAAATTCTAACGTACATAGGTACCTAGGTAGGTACCTACCTAATAATGTACCTACTTCTTTCTTACATACATATCGTCTGAGAATGACCTCCTCTTTGTTCAACCCAAAGAATGTCTGGGCACTACTTCACTGCCCTGATCCAGATTCCAACCAGGCATGGCCTATGCTGTTCAAAATCATAGCCCACAGCAGCCGTTTTGCAGCTCCTATCTGACAAGTTACAACGGCACTTGGAGCCTAGCCATGCTCAAGACCTAGTCGATGCTGCAGTCTATGCCATTTCCCACCCAAGAGTCTACCGTCGCAGGTTGGAATGACCAAATCGAAATCATAGGCAAGATACCTATACCGCTTGTTGATTAAATTTGTGGGCACGGATGCCTGCGACTACACTCACCTTCTTTGTTGCCGTTGCCTTCATTGGCGGTGAAGCAAGTTAGCAACAGATCATATCGTCTGACTCCTGAGCACGTCAACGTCCAAGGAAACCTACGGTGAATTTTGCCAAGTGTACTCTTTTGCTATTTCTCACAGAAGATCCCTGTCTTGCATGGATAACGCAGTCTCGTTATATGTACAATTCTGGCAATTAAGCATCACAATCTGGCAACTAGCCCGACGGGCCGCCCCGTCGAATCCTCCGATTGGTCCGTCTTCGTATCCTTCCGCTCCCGCGACACAGACAGCCAGTTCGTTTCCAGCTTGCTCTTTTCTCAGTTTTCGTGAGGTTGGTATTTGGGATACGTGTGCGTTGTTCAGGCCTTGAGTCACGCCGTGAGCCAGTATCAAGCATTATCCACCATGGCAAGCACCAAGACGGAAGCCAACGCGTCAATTTTGAATACAAGCTTGATGATTCTTCCCACAACGCAGACCAGAGAAGTCAGACGTCTATTCACCATGACAGCCTGTAAGAGTAAAGATGGACAAATATTCTTCTTTCAATTGCCGATAGATGATTATAAAGTCGATACATGTGGTAGCATGCCGTGCCTTAACGCTACACGCATACACGCATACACAGAAAGCTCAGTCGACCGACGAAAAATAATGTTCCCAGGAGACGTTGGTCTCAAATCCTCTCCATCAATCATCATGGCAATCTCATCAACCCTGAGCTACACTGTACACATAAGCTCAACTGATAGACGCCACACCACCCATTGACGATGTCACGATACATGGTGTATCAGTGTTATCTGAGTTATCTCCAGACCCCCGAGTTACACCTCCATCGCCTTCACTTTCTTGGGAATGCAGTGCTTGCACTTGTCAATAGAGGTGGCAAGGCCGGTAGCGGATGAAACACATAGCAGATCAGCCAGCACGTTGACACCGGCTTCGATGATGGCGGAGCCACACTTGGAGGTGGTTCCAATGAGTTTCACAGCGCACACTGTTTTTGGTTTTATTTACATCTGTTAGCTTCGTTTGGATCATGATTCATGAAGGTCCAACTCATGCGGAAGGCATCTTACAGGCGAGGTCACGTTTCCTGCAACCAGCTGGGAGATGGACTGAAGCGACGCCCTCCTCTACCGCATCAGTATCCACTGGAGATGCGGTAACCATGGCGGCAAAGGTGATGGCGATGATGTTGAAGATCTTCATGGTGTCTGGCTGGGGAGTCCTGTCTTGAGGACGATTGTTTTGGAAAGAAGAATTTGAATGAGTTGGATGTAGAGGTGGTAAAGTGTGATGGATTGGAAATATTCGTTTTTACGAACGGTCAAGAGTGCAGAGAGTCACAACTTATATAGATGTCTATAGCTATTTTCTTGGATATAGGTAAAAATGGTAAGTCACTTGGACGTATCTCTCTATGCCGCTAGACTCTAGAGAGAGATTCAGCCAAGACTTTCGGGGTCTCACCTCACTCCCACTATACGGGGGGCTCTGATCATTGATGAAGCCTTGCAGACGGTCCGTCTCACGAGTCACGATACAACGTGTGCGGTGCAAGCGCAACAGCAATGTATACTAGATACATAGCGCCAAAAGCTCTGCAGCGCCGGTTATCCTGAAGTTTTAGCAAATTTGTCCATTTCACTCAGATTGGATTGCACTTGGCCCAAACCAATCCCGGAGTAGCTCAGAGTGAGCGGGAGCCCGGCCGACTTCTCCCTTGCGCTCCTTCAACTTTCAAGGTTGTGTGACCACTTCAATGAAGGTGAGCTGTGCATAGTGGCGAATTACAGATTCGACAAAGCCATCTGTGCTATCTTATCACAAAACTTTGAAGTCTTCTAGATCGATTCGTCTCACTGTTCCATTGTAACGGGGCCACTGGAAGCTAGTCGTTTACTAGGTACATAGGTACGCTTCTAGAAAGGCCCTTTTTTCTTCATCACACTCTGAGTTGGCGTCACTCAGCACTGCGAGAAAGCCAGAGCTGAGATGGTAAGGCGTGAAGAATAACGCACGTGCTATGAAGACGGCACTAGGGGAGATATCTGCAAGAAAGAGGACCGGGTTTAGTCTGTAGAACAAAAGACCCCGAACTTTGAGGAGAATCAGATGATGCTGTGATCTTGAACAACGTGCTCGTCTACGAGATGGTGATAGGGTTCTAATGACTCTGTAAAGATGAAGAGAGCAAAAGAGTCACTACCTACATACTCGGCAGAATATCCGCAAAATCTTTCCTCCATATCAGTTGACTCCGCATTCATTCGAGGCTTCTCAAGACATGCATTGCATGTCACAGACTTGACGACCCCCCTCACGAGCCAGGAGCCTTCTCAGCTGCGACGTATCCGCAACAACGCTCAAGCACACCACGTTCCAAGGCTTTTGTCACAAGTGACGATGCAATGCATCGCGAATTTTCTCAGACACAAAGTTCCCTCAAAGCGGTCACCGTTTTGATCCCAGCACTGTCCCGCCCATACTTGACACTTTTCCACAGCCCTGAAGAACACTTATTTCCTGCAATCCAAAATCCCATGCGGATGTCCTCGAAGATGGCTCTGCCAAAAAAAAAAAAAAAAAAAAAAAAAAAAAAAAAAAATCAGGGTCCCTGAACGACGGCAAAGATAGGCACCCCGCAAGTGAGCATCATGTTTGTTTGTTTTTTTGGTGGTTTTTTTTTGAAAGCGGCCGTCCATGATCCTCTTCTAAGTCCTCACTCTCGAGTCTCAAACGAGTTGCGCTCAAAAACCCCGCCGCAGCCCCCGCCTTTACTGCCCAATGCCTTTTCAATTTTGTCTCCTCGCTTCCGGAACATTCTGAGGAAACATCCATCTCTGCACTACCTACCTATGTAGTCGTAGGGGCCACCTTGTGGTGGGGAAGCTCTGTAGGTACCTCCTTAGCAGCAGGTAGGGGTCCTGATGCCTTGCATCGCCTCCTCTTTGGCGAGCTTCAACGTTTAGTTGGACAGAAAGAGAAGTCTTCGTAGGAGTGAGTGCGCTTTTTTATTTTTTGACGCTACATGTCGGCTGTTGCGGTATCAGTCAAGATGGATTATTGATATAGGTTGTTTCGTCTTGATGAAGAGAAGCACAGAACTAAGTCCGATTTTGCACTAACTATGTAGGGGCCTTACTATTTAGCCTCGCCAAAGGACGGCATACATACCCTGACTTTTGTACAGTACCTAGGTATGTACATATGCACCGTGTGAAGTGTTTCACAACCGAGATAAACGTGAAGGATTCATGATGACATGCATGGTGTCGGAACCGCTCAACAGTGAACACACATGGACAAAGCAGAAGAAGCGGATCATCCTCGCTGGCCCCGAGCCACTTGCGCCACAGGACAGAAGACGCGGCAGACCTTTTTAGGAGGGGAGAATCCAATCGCCAACGAGTCACGACCACCTACTGTGAAACATTTTTCGCCGCGAAAGAAAAGGCCGACTAATGGCCATCACCACCGAAGAAGTCCCTGTCGTAGCCCACCACAGCATCGGCAAGACAGAAAGATATCACATCCCCCTACGTGGCGTTACGAGATCATCACCAGCTAGCCGTCGTTACTCTGCGCGGCAAAGGAAGATCACTATGCCTGGCAAGTCTTTCGATTTGTTTGACCAAGCAGAGATCAAAGCACTTCTTGCATCGCTCATGACTTGCCGAAGAGTCGCCACTCTCTGCGTCACGGAGGCACTCGGCGGCGAGTCGTCAGTCAGCCTTGGGTAGGTAGGTAGATATGCTAGCAAGACCAGATGAAAAGGGGTGGGAACCAGATCATTTGGCCCAGCGGAGGCATCTACAGTCTTGACCGACATTACACTTAAAAGCACTGCGGTGGGGTGAGGAGGTCGACTGTTTCTTGCATAATGATGTCGTAGCGCGACGCAGGGGCACATGGTACCTTTTTATCTTTCTGATGCTGTGCATGGACACGGCAGACTCGTTGACTCGTTGAGCAGCTGGAGGAGCTTGCGGCCAACTATCCGTTCATCCAGACCGGTCGAGGACGTTACTCTTATCATCTGCCATGTGCAGCCCAAGGCAGTTCACGCCAAATGGTGATGTCCGGGCTTGTTGCCGTGAAGGCAGCGTTGCTTCCTGCCGCAGTGGGCCCGGGAGTGGAAATTCCAGCAGTTGTTACACTGCGTCAATCTGTTCTTGTTCTTCACCTTCGTGGCAAAGTGGCTTGCACCAAACAGCCTCCATCTCCGTTCGACTGGTCGTATGTGTGGAAACTGCTGGGTATTTCCACTCCCGTACCAACTGCGGCAGAGAGAAGCGGTACCGAAAGAAGAGGCTTTAAGGGCTGCTGCGTGCTCTGCGTCAAGACCTCCTCCTTCGCCGCTTGAAGGGCGTTGATCGACTCCCCGATGAGGCTGAAGAGGCGCCTCGGCAACGTAGATGTGTCAAAATCCCTGATAGTCAACCTTGAAAGCTCCTATAATAGAACTCCAGGAAGCCTCGCCTCTTTCGCTAAAGGCCCCTAGTCGGTGCGTCTGCGAGCTTAATCGCTCATCCTGTCTTCGTCCGGCTAGCAGCTGGGGCCCTATGAAGGGGAAGATTCATTCGTTCGGCCACCGCCTGCCAAATCGCGAATTGTTTCGGGTCGATTCGTACATATCAATAGGCGTAATGTATATCCTCGGCCGGAGGCTACAGCCCGCTGGGTGGCACGTGATGTCTGTTGTTGAGTTTTCAGCACGTAGGGTGGTCGGTGTCTTCTTTAGTCGGACAGGCTGGGGACTCATTGTTCAGAGCACCAGTCTAGTATGATTATCCCATGTAGTGTCGTTTGAAGTCCTGGGTGAGGGTGTACCCGGGACCGGAGGCAAACCCAGAGGCTGCGTGGTTAAAAGCCGCGCCAGGTGCGCGAGACCATTCGACCTTAACGACGCGATCGCGATCGGTTTTGCTGATTCCGGTTTGCTGATGAGCCGGTCAGCGTCTTGGCTGACGGTGACCGGCGCGCTTCCAGAGAAGTGGAAGCAGAGACTTTCTGGCAGCATGTTCCTAGACGCTGTGGGTGAAAATTCTGGCCGGCTGTCGTGTAACTCGTGTTAGGCAACATCGTGATGCTTCAGGTCGGCCAGACGCGGCCCGAGAAAGATGTCAGGGTCGGTTCTGTGAGTGTCGCTCACCAGGGCGTCCGGTGCGCCTTGTATGTCGTTGGAGTTTCCAGTTCCCTGCGGCGGTGTTGCCATCGTGAGCGGATGGTGGACTCGTGGAGGTTGTCATCGATTTTGAGATGCTAGAGCCTAGCGTTGCGATGCGCTAACAGCGCCAAAAACTGGCGTGTCACGTGTGGTATATCACCGTATGTCTACATATGTACATACATGTATGTACATAGCATAAGCAGACTGGCTGTGGAACCCCGATATAACGATCCGCTCGCTGTAGCCTGTGAGACTACCTTCGCGCGTGACGCCCGTTCTGTATAAGCTTGTAGAACGCACGCCCAAGCTTGGACATGTACGACAGGCTTAGGGATGTGCGCCCAAGCTTAGGGGCGGCTACAGG
>SRQH01000546.1:0-18979 GCA_018360345.1 Claviceps sp. LM84 group G4 | reverse complement strand
CCCCCCCCCCCCCCCCCCCCCAAAAAAAAATAGAACAGGAATTCCTCCAAGCCGAAATCCCCGTCTTCTCCAACGCCAAAAACCACCGCCGCGATCCCCTCGTCCCCCTCGTTGTCCCGACCGTCAACCTTTCCCACTTAGATCTCATCCCGCACCAACGTCGAACGAATAATCTCCAAAAAGGCTTCCTGGTGTGCAACTCCAACTGCGCCGTCATCGGACTCGTCGGTCCCTTCGCCGCCCTCCAAGCCGCCTTTGGCCCCATCACCACGGTCAGCATCGTCACCATGCAGGCCGTCTCCGGGGCGGGCTACCCCGGCGTGTCCTCCATGGACATGCTCGACAACGTGGTGCCCTTTATCCAGGGCGAGGAAGATAAGCTCGAGTCAGAGGCGCGCAAGATCCTAGGCCGGCTGAACGACCAACAGTGCGGGTTCATCGAGCAGGAGGGCCTGCGGGTCTCGGCGACGTGTAACCGCGTGCCGGTCCTGGATGGGCATACCGCGTGTGTGAGTCTGCGGTTTGAGAGGAGGCCTGCGCCGTCGGCGGAGGAGTGCAAAGCTGCTATGAGGGGGTATGTGGCGGAGGCGCTGACGCTGGGGTGTCCTTCGGCGCCGGATCCTGCGATTTGGGTGTTTGATGAAGAGGATAGGCCGCAGCCGAGGCTGGATAGGGATTTGGGGAATGGGTATACTGTGAGCGTGGGTCGTGTGCGGGGGGATGAGAGTGGGATTTTTGATATCAAGTTCACGGCGCTGAGCCATAACAGTACGTTTGTGTGTTCTCTTTTTTGTTTTTTGTTTTTTTTGTTTTCTTTCAATCTTTATGGTCTTCCAAGATCAAAGTGCTGTTTCTTTTCTTCAAGGGAGCTGCCAGCCTATCATATTTGAAGCTGCGTACTAATCAGAGTTTGTACAGCCGTTATTGGAGCCGCAGGCTCATCGATCCTCAACGCCGAGGCAGCTATTCTCAAGGGTTATATCTAAGCGCCTGAGGAGCTTGTTTCAAGAAATGAGGGTTTTTGAGCATACAGCTACATAAGACACGGGTCTTACACACTGAATTAGATTCGATTGATGTACACGCTGCAGATGCTCCGTGTTGTTGGTCACAGGAAGTGAGGAATCAAAAAGGCAGACAATTTTGTATCTAGTGGTTATGGTCGTAAAACTGGGTGAAGGCGAGACGGAATATAGAAGCCGCATGACCCTGAGATTGTTATAATGAAAAGACCAGACTCATTAGATACGATTGTCTATGCCTACACTCGTTCTACGTGAGACAAGAAAGTTTCCATCATGATCCTTAACCGTATTTATATCACATGACATCAACTAAGAACTTATTTGCGCCGGATCCACCCAGCACAGCATAGGTAGGTAGGTAGTCAATAGTATCTGCATTTATGAAAGCGTTCTACTGATCAAGGTCCAGCGAACAGGCCCAGAGTCTCCCCCCTCCACAGGGGGTATATATATTCCAACTGCCTGTTCTGCCTCAACAGGACTCCCTCTTACTCAACTCGACTACATGGGGAGGAGAGAGGACTCTGAGACTCGCCAAATTCCTCATCTGGTCGTCTGATCCCCATGGCTCGTTCGAAGAACTACACCACGTAACAGGAAGGAACAAGACGCATTTACAGAAACATCTCGTCCGTCCGTACATTTGGTCGTGCCCTCGAACTGTGTCCGCCCATCCATTCACCCCCTTGAAAAAAAAAAAAAACCTAAAAAACTGAGAAGGTACAAAAAAGGAAAGGCAAGAAAAGAGAGTGCTCGCTAATAAGATGTAACAAGAAACCGACCAGAGTATTTTCTGGGTTCAGAGCCGTAAACGCCGCCAAGAGGGGGTGTTAAAGTAGAGATTCGGACCAAAGGAGCGGCAAAAGAGAGATGCCGACAGTGGATAAGAAAAAAAGGAAAAAGAAAAGAAACGTGGGCATCGAAACCCCTTAAGGCAGGATGCCGATTCGCAACATTCATGTCCATCAAACTCAGTGTTCCGTAGACGGCGACCGCAGTCCTGCTCTGGTCCTTGCATGGAAGTTGCCCGAAAGATAGTCCAGCCAGCTACTCCCCCAGTGCGAGGGCTGTGGTTCATTCCGCGCTTCTGTCGTCGATGTGCCTTGCTCCAAGTCAATGACCCTCTCAGGGGAGTTGTTGCCAGAGCCAATGCCGATGCCTAGGCCAATCGCAGGCCCGATCCCGGTCCCAGTCCCGACTCCGGTTCCAGATCCCGAGCCCTCGGCTACTTCCCGGTCGTCGTCGTCGTCGTCGCCATCGTCATCGTCGACATCGTCATAGTCGTCCTCCCGAAAGGGCTCGTACCGAGGCCCGCTCCCCTTTCCTCGTTGCATGGACCGAACGACGTCGCCTTTGCAAATGGGACATGTGCGCCGACGAGTGGTAAGCCAGGGCGTACTAAAGATAGATATCCACGTTAGTCATACAAGCCCGGCTAGTAGTAGGCATGGCGTTACGAAGCGCCCACCCAAGAAGAGCACAAAAGAAGAGAGAAGTCGCAAGGACGGGAAAAGAAAGAAAACGGGTATGGGGAAGAGGGAATCTTACATGCAATCAGCGTGGAATTCATGCCCGCACGGCAACCTCATCACCCTGCTCACACCATCGACATATTCCTCCAAACACACCACGCACTCGACTTGCCTGCCCATGTACTTTCTCCACTCGGCCGAAAAGCCTCCAGTGCCCTTTTCGAATCCAGAGCGACGGCTCATCCTAGAGGCTTCCTGTGGTATAAGTGTGGGGATAGTTGGGCTCGCCCCCAGAAAGTTGGGACTCTCCAAGACCCCAGTGGTAGTCCTGGAACGAGGACGAGATCTCGGGATTGGGGTACTATGCTGCAAGAGGGGTGTCGTGGGCGTCGCTCCTGTAGGAGAGGATAGCCGGGGAGACATGCTGGATGCCACGGCCGAGGAGACGGTGTGGTACGTCCGCACGGGCAGCTGGTCTACTACTGACTTGGGTGCTCTGCAGCGCCTTCTGCGGATTTTGGCCCGTAGGATGAGAAGCGCATACACAACTGTCAGTGTGACGAGTGGGCTTATAACGAGCACAAGTAGAGTATCGAAGAAGGGGCTTGCGCTGCTCGAGGGGGTGATGGTCACCCAGAGACCTTCGTGAACGATGCGCCTGCCAGATTGTAGGGGGCGCTCTTGAAATTCCTCCGCTTCAGGAGGAGGGGGGGGAGGTGTTGGTGGTGGCCGAACCTGAGGCTCTGGTGTGACGTCGGAGCCACCGACACCGAACAACACAGACATAAGGCCGCGATGCTTGGAAGTGGTCTTAGACGACTTGCTGCCGGCAGCAGTGCCACTTTTTGGTCTTGGGCGACTGCTGTCGATTCTCGTGTCTGCCTGTAAGGAGGTCGTTTTGCCGTCGTACTCGTGTTTTCCGGTACTTCCTACCAGGTCGGGATCCCGCCAGTCGTGCACGCCAATCACGAATTCATCGCCATCAGACTTGGTCTTAGGTTTCTTGGTTTTACCCAACGTATCGCTCATTACTTTGTCCTTCTCGTCATTCCACTCTTCCACGAGGACCCAGTCCAGACGTCCACTTCGGGGAGGACGACTCTCTGAATCAACAGGACGAGCTGAGCTGCCCTTAGAAACGTGTGAAAAAATTCCGCGCCTCTGGTTGGACTTTGAGCTTGCAGGGCTCGGTTCCGTAATTTCCTTCTTCTTTTCGCCGCCCGTAGTTTGTTTAGTCCTAAGGTCGGCGTGATCCTTTCTGCTCGCGGCCGCCACAGCAGCCTCCGAGCGAGCAGGAGACCGCTTCCTGTATTTGACCGTGGCAGACTGCTGCACTTTGAGCACCGGGTTGCCGTTGTCGTCAATAGTGTCCTCGATGAAACTGCCCGGCTGCGTCAAGGACGACAAAAGCTGTGCCGTTGTTCGGGCGGTGAACACTGAAGGCACCGTGACATTGTCAACCTCGTCACCATGCGCAAACATCTGGATCAACGGGCCTCCTTTTTGATTGTCACCCACGATGACGGCGACGGCTCCCCTGCGCTGCGCCCACATAACTTTTTCAAGGAACCCGCATCCACCGCGCTTCAGCAGGACGACTTTTCCCTCGATTTCCGCAGCTTCCTGTATGGACTGTATATCGGCATGAGCGGATGAACCACTCGAGGCGTCTCGTCGGGACAACGTGCCCGACAGTTCCTCTGTCAGATAGTCATCTGTGTTGTCATTCTTGGCATGCCTCGCTTGCGTCTTGGCCTTGGCGATGAAATCAAGGTTATCCGGGTCGAGGAGGTTGCCTCCCTTCTTCGAGACCTGTGACTTGCCCGAAAGGCGTTTCGCCGATGCCGCCTTGAAGGAGGTCTTTAGAGATGTCCGGCTACTAGAAGAGCCCCAGCCGGGGATATCGCTGCAGCCGAGCTCTCCATCCGTGTCCAGACCATCTTCCCCGAAGCCACTGCCCACCCAGAGCTGCCCACTCAAGCCCCTATGAGCCAGCTTAGGACCAAAAGCAGCAGGTCGGGCAGCAAATGACGTGCTGTTGTCATCCGTTAAGCTGATGGCAGCATTTGGCGGAAATAGAGAAAACGGTGTGTTGTAGTACATAAAGCCGAAGACGGATCTGGACCGTGGTGGTGTGGCCGGATAAGTGGCGGCCACATTGTTCGAGTTGGTTGTCAAGCCGCGGTATATAATGAAGAGGGATGCAGCAGTGAATAAAACGAGTATCGCGATGCGGGGGGGGCGCATCTTGATCTGGTGCAAGCTATGATGCGATCGGGCGGCGGGCCGTGATATGTTTGTCGTGAAAGAGCGAAAGAAGGCGAGGAAATAAAATAAAAAAAACACCAGCAAGGGCGATCGTCGTTGAATAAAAAGTAGAGGGATGAATAGAGTCGAAGATTGTGTCTGCGGCACTCGTAGTCAAATGGCAGTCGTCGTCGTCGTCCTCGTCGCCCGCCGTCCAGTCGACGACGATCCGATCAGCCAGCGAGGCCCGTCATCTGCAAGCCGCGGCGTACGCAAAAAAGTCGAAGGCTCAAACCTCGCGAGAGCAAGTGCGGAAGGGAAAAGGGAGTCAAAAGCTTACATAAGGGGGAAGCAAGAAGAACGAGAAGAAATACACGACAGACGTGAGGAAGAGTCACTGTGTCGGAGGCTTTGGAGAATGACAGAGAGACACTCAAAGCGCCAGCTGCTTGGGCGGTAATACATAGCGGAGCGGAGCGGCCGAAGCGTCTGGGCCCCTGGGGCATGTGGATTCAAGCATCAAAGTGGAGCCAGACCAGGATTTTTACATGGAATCATGGATAACAAAACTCCGTCAAGGTGGGTCAGCGCGGGCGGTCGCAGACGGCAAGAAGCAGGCAGTCAGTATGAGGTACATAGGTACCTTTGCACCGAAAGTGGCGTACCTAGCCACTTGGCCGTGAGCAAAATACAGTATGCAGAGTCGATTGGAAACATTGATGATCATCTTGGAGTCTTAAAATAACTAAGCACAGGAGAGTCTTTGGCCAGACTCCAGAGACATGTATGATGTGCATGTACGGAGTATGTGTCCGTAGGTACATACACCGTACATTAGGTACCTAGTGGCATATATGATATATCATATGGCTCGTCTCCTCGTGGCTGGGCGGCGGGCCAGGCGACTGACTGCACGATCTCTGCGCAATGCGTCTCAGGTGGCTGGAGCGGGCTTGGCGGTCGCCAGTGCCCAGTTGGCCGATGAGTCTGGGTCTTCGACGCAGGAGCAGCAGACGGAAAAGGAAAGGTGTTTAAAGAGTGAAGCAAGCACGATAATCAATCAGTCAATAGGTATGCCCACAGCACAGGTACCTTGAGCAAAAATGAAATAACAAAAGCATGGAGACAAAGAAAGGTGCATATGTATCTCATGTACATAATCTTGATGGACTACGGAGTTTTCTGGTTATGCTCATGATGCCGTCATGCTGCATGCATCATGCACCTACCCGCCAACCAATCAACGCCGTGCGCCACAGTAGAAACTTGTTATAACGATGCTGTTGTGTACGGCGGTACGCCTCTGAGCATCGTTATCGTGAATATCGTTGATCTGAATCGGTCACGTCGTCACATTATGCATACCCTATATAGAAACGCTGGATTTTAACAGGCACAAATTTCATGTTACAGCGCATGTATCGCTAAAAAAACTAGAGACAGACATCTATTCTATCATTCATGGTATTCTCTAATTGACTCTAACTCATCAGTCATATTTGGGATTCAATGGGGGAAGTATCGACGTGGACCATGAAAGCAACGGTCGTTACTGGAAGCATACGTAGTACGTACACATTCATATATGTACATACATTAGATATGTAGGTATGGAGTACTGGCAGCAGCTTTAGCCGCAAGTTGAAACCGTAAATTGTATATTTTTCAGTATGTGCCATAAGTAATAAGTAGGTATGCTTTCGTCGCACCGTGCCATCTGTAACGGCCAGTCAATGTGCTATCCAACTGAGCTACACACCCCGCAAAAGGGTACGATTCCAAGACAACTGCTGACTTGGAATTAGCACATATAGACGACTGACTGACTTTGTGACACTTCGTCACACCATCTTAGACTTCTATTTCCAGTGAACAACGCCAAGTTCTTCTCATGTGCCCGGGGCGAATAAATAGCACGTAAAAAATGGGCACACAAATTTCAGCTTCACTCCATTTTGTTTACCGCCGCGCTTATTTCCATGCCAGCAACACTAGGTACCTATTGTGTGAAACAGATGGCACGCTAGGTACCTATCGACTGGCTCGGCCTACGGGCGGTTTGTGCACAAGAGCCGCTCGACGCCATCAACTTCTCAAGTTCTCGCTACATACACTCCTCAACGTAGCAGTACCAGGTATATTTCCTGGCTTTGCGTGGGTAGGTATTCTGGGACTTCATATTGAACTCGATCCCCTCCTCTTTACCAACACTACATCGCAAAGGGGCTCCACGGCTTCCATGGCCGCCATCTGTCTGCGACGACGAGCTGTCCATAATCATCAGCTACCTAGGTATTGTTTTCGCACGTAAATGGCTGGCGGGGCGAGAATGCACTGCAGATTAGTGGCGGGCATGGCTCAGGAATGCCAATCGCTCGGACGCCTCAGGATGGCCAGAGTGCAGGTTACTGTTTCTGAATCTGCCTCGGACAAGTGAGGTGAAAGGTTCTTTTGGCAAGCCAGCACGCATGCGGCATACTCTCGGTTTATTCACCTTACAAGTTACTCGCGCAAGCGAACTATTTTGCAGCGAAGTACGGATACTGATCCACAGCGTAAGTCTCTGAGAGGTCTCCATGACTGCGAGCTCAACGCCGCGTTGTCGCTCAGATGTAGTTGTAGGTAGTTTAGTTAGTGGCAACACCGACGTATCGTTCATCCATCTCCGATCGACTCGGCAGTATGTTACAACGGTTGCCCGGTCTGGATGTTGATCGCGTGAGTTGTATGAGCTAGTCATCGTCGATATTGATAGCGCACGTACTTCGCAGACATGTTCCAAAGTTACATCTTCAACGTCGGTAAACCATCCAGGTGCGTGAGCGCTTGTTCCAGCGGCGCGAGCATCCCAGCAGTTGCCGAATGATCAGCAGACTTATCCGTGTTGATTCATTCATCAATCTAGGTAGTCCACCTCTTTCTACGCGTCGGATAGATCCATTTCCCGGCAAATGTTCGCCGGATATCTACCCTCCTGATGATTATGAAATAACACAAATAGAGGTGTTGGTAGTAGACACAATTGTGCACCCTTATTAAATATTCCGGTCTTTCAAGTTCCGTCCTCACATTTGAAAGGGTTATTCCAAATGGGTTCGTGGGTATGCTGGGTAGTCATGCAACAAACATCGAGTAATAATGTTGTCTCTGAACATGAGGTCTAGGAAGAGAGCATTGCTGAGGAGAAAGGGTGAAAGAAAAGAAGGCAGCGAAGGGGTGGGAAACAGGATGAGGAGGAGCAAGAAAACAACCAGGGAGCGCGTCTGTGCCCAAATCCAGCACATATCCTAGTACTCCTCCGAAAAAAGCGTCGGTTGTCTTCCGGCAAGCGCTTCATTATCGTGATCGCTGGCATCCCCCCCAACACCAAGACCTTTTCCTTTGTCCCATTCACGTTTCTCGCCCGCTTTCGACCAGACAACGTGTGGCTCCGCTGTCACCTCAATTCCCTTGGCCCGATTTATTTGTTCGTCGGTGAAGCCTGCGTCTCGCATCCGCTGATCCTGGTTCAGGCGCATCTTCTGCCGGTCTCTGAACGATTCCACTGCCTCATCCCAGGGGTCTTCGTTGTTGTCTATGTCCATTCGGACGTCTAGCTTGGGGTCATATGAGTCTGAGAACCTTCGGTCAAGCTCAACGGCGCCGCCAATCGTTCCTCGTCCGCGATGGTTTGGTGGCGGTGGTGGTCCGATGAAGTCTTCCAGGGGGTCTGAATCCTCGTCGTGCCGCGGGGGGGTATGCTTAATGTCTCGTTTGGGTGAGATGCGACGGATGGGGGACCGATGATGAGAGCGATGCTTTTGCCTGTGTCGGCGCTCATCACGCCCATTACGCTCATAGCGCTCTTTGCGGGGTGACCTGGATCTATCTCTCCTGGAGATTCGACGCCTCTCCTTCCTGTCCTCCTCTTCTGACGTATCATCAAAGCCACGACCCCTCGAACGCTTGTGCTTATGTCGGTCAGATATGTGCTTATTGTGGTCGCTGTCCCGTTCCGAAAGCCGGCCATGATGCCGTCTACTGTCACCACTACTCTCAAATAAGTCACCCCCTCTTTGCGTTGCTCTTCTTTCCCACCCGTCTTTGTCCTTGTTCCTTTCGATGGATCTACGCCGTTTTTTAGGCCTTTCGTGATCGCGGTCGTCCCTCGCTTGGCTTTTGCCACCCAAGATGGCACGAATATCGCCCATCTGTCTTTTTCGTATGTCACGCGCATCGGGATTCGACTTTATTCTTCTGATCTCCTCGACGTGCTCAAGATCGCTTAGCCGAGCTCTCGACTCGGCGGCTTCTTTGGCGAGTAGCGCTTTATTGTGGGCATCCGTATCCCTGATGATGTGGCGGAGAAATCGGGTATTTGGTTTCAGTCCAGACGAGGGTCTTGAAAGATCTGATTAGCAATGAGACGCAGGCGGCAGAGAAGGACGACTCGGGAAATAGGTAGAGGTGAAGCCGAATATCACATAGAACACTGCTGGACCACGTACTTTTTGGTCTCGCGGAAGGCTTCCATGCCCATAGCTGAATACTTCAGCGAGCAGTCCTTGGCGTCTTTCGCCAGCAATTCAGCGACGTAATCGTCCGTGAGAAGCGCATTGTTCGACATTTCGAGATCATCTGCAATACAATACGCAAGGACAGCGAAGCGCAAGTCCAGCTGCGCCGGGCGCACACAGCGGGCGCACACGGTTGGATGTGTTGAATGCAGATTTGTCTGAAGTGAAGACAGGACGTCAAGTCAAGGACGGGCAAGTGACGCTGTTCTGAATTGCCGCGTGTACATACCTATCGGCGGCTTATCCGATAAGGACCAGCCGGTGACGCCGGCTAGCCCGTTTGGGATGAACCGTAAATCACAACCCCACAAACGACACATCGCAACCATCATCGCACACCATTCTCTCAATCGCATTGTATCCTCACGCGTACACAAACATTGGACCATTATCAATCGCCTATTAAAAACCTAGAATTACCACAGTCTATATAGGACCTGTTCTCCTCCTTCTCTCCTGCAGGGTATTATCCGGCCGAGCAGGAACTTTTTTTTCATAGTCAAACGCGCCGCCCAACATGTCAGCAATGGATGCGACACAAGCACTCGAGATGCTTAGACGATTACAGTCAAAACAAGAAATATCAATCATCAAGCTCAGAGACACGATCATCGATCCGGAAGAACAAGGCAGCGCAAGACAGCGCGCGTCCGATGCCTCCAACTCTCTTCTCCATGGGCCTACACCATCCAGCCTCGAGGCCGACCTAGCGCACTACACGGAGCTCTTTGCCAAGCTCCGGTTCTCTTACGTCGAGCAGGTCACAAAGGAGAAATTCATACGCGCCATCGTCGGAGATCCGCCCTTGATCGTCAATGCACAGGACAATCTGGACCTGGAGAGGGAGAATGCGCAGAGCAAGGCGCAGCTCAAGTCCCTCAAACAAGAAATGGCGCTGATGGTGGCGGAGCTCGAGAAGAGAGGTCGCCAACTCAGTCATCGGTACGAGTCAATACAACTTGACACGATCAAGCTTCAAGAAATTCCCGCGAGATCAGAAGAGTTGAGAGGGAGGATCGATGGGCTACGCGCGCTGCAGGAAAACGCGGATGCCGACCCAAGTCTCAACTTACCGCTCGCCAAGACTCTTCGCCTCGTGGATCGACGCAAGGCTGAGCAGCAGGAGCTGGAACGGGAACTAGAGGCTCTACAGACCAAGGTGCCAAGGAAGCGCAAGGAGGCGGAGCGCTTGCAAGCGGAATTGGGACCATTGGAAGCCAAGCTTCACACGAGTTCGGTGGCCGCGCGTGAGGCCCAGCGAAGGAAAGAGGCTGCGCTCGGTGGCGTGGCTGACGACTTGGAACAGCGGGCGCGGTGGTGGAGAGCAAGCGAAGATGTGTTACGGCAGGTCTTGGAGTTGAAGAGCTGAGCTGGTCCAGCTGGAATTCCATTGTAGTGCTTCGATCTTAATGCGTTTCATTCACCTTTCATTGCTTACGTTTTCATATCGGTCATGTGTATTGGAGCTAGGGAAAAGAATCATATTGGCGTTGGCAGAAAAGGGCTTACGTGACCGGGTTGACAACTTGACATGCCGCGCATGCTGATAAAACAGATGAACATGAACATGAACTGAGTATCTTCGGCTCCGTGATGCAAGACACATCATGGTGCTCAGCCACCCGAAGCTGTCAACAAATCCATCAGTCTACCTACTCCGGAGTCCGTACCCCAGACTCGAATCTCGACCCCAACTTTGGGGTACATAATAACTACACACACTTGTTAATATCTTTTTGACGTTGTACACAAACATTATATGTACATAGGTACCGTACTTATGAGACGGGCTCACGGCACGGATAAGATCCCGCGTTGCAGCGGGGGCATGGGTTTGGCTTAGCCGGGCTTTTCTTGTGACCGATTTTCCCGACTTGACATGGAGTCATGTAGATTGACTGCCCTCGCGAGTCGCCAATAATAAGCATCGCAGATCATGGGGACAAACCCCATGTCGAGGGTAGAGTTATCCAATCACGTGTTTGAGGAACAAGGCTGTAGACTGAATCCTCACGCCAACCTTGAACCGGCAGTCGGCACGTAACGCACATTTTGTGGTTCAGGTCGGGTCTTCGGCACTTGACAGCGGCACGTTGTCAAGGGCTGGAGCCTGGGGTACATTTCTGAATTGACGCGACGCGTGAGGCGTGTACATACCTATGATAGTTGTTGCGTGTTTTCACATAGGTACCTATGTAGACCTGTCACCTTAGGTAGGTAGGTACTAGGTAGGTACCTATGTACATAGGTAGGTACCTACCTAGGCACCCATGGGCCATGGGCCATGACCCAGTAGCCCCGCTTTATTACTTATTGCACGGAGTAATCATTCTCGAAACAAAGGAAAATATTCAAACGGATCGGGGATCAAGTGGCGCCGAGATAATGGAGATCTGGGGGGAGTAGTAACATATACATATGTATGTATGTACATATGCCGAGAGACACACGTCATAGAATGGACTAGACTTCTCTAATCTGTCAGAGTTCTCTGGCCAACGGTTAAGCCAAGGTCTAAAGGAGCTGATGAACGAACCGAAACCCGTTGCTGGACTTCGGTCCGGGAAAAAGGGATTTGCCCTCCCATCATCCATGTATGTATATGTCCATACAGGTTCTCTCCGATTCCCGCAGGGCAAAGAGATGTCATACGGAGTACGTACCCGCGGGCGGGGCCGGTAAATTGTCAAACTGAAATACCTTGCAAGTTGCCAGTGGAAAAGCGAAAAAGGAGGCCAAGATATTATGTACATACGTACGTACGCACGGAGTACACCAATCGTTATCTTGCCAAAGATAAGAAGATCTAATCAATGAAGATCATCAGGGGCCTGTCGCCTACGGAGGCACATTGTACCTAATTACATATGGATGCACGGCCTTGGTCTGAAATAGGACTTATGGAGACCAACGAGAAATTGCATCAAAGTTCTGATCATAGCAGGGGAGGGGTTTAAGCCCTGCTTGATGTCTTGGCTACGCAGCCCAATCGACGATATGCAGTTCAAGGCCCTTCGCAATTTAATATGTAGTGATGGAATCAAATGAAATCTACTCCGTATCTTCATAGGGAAGCCGGCCCTAACAGACCAGAGTGAGGCGGTGTATGTGCCGTTACCCGCAGTCTAGCCAGATCGAGCATTTTTCTAGATCATACGGAGTCGATATTGACATTGGACAAGGAGACGGGCGTGAGCGAAATGAGTGAGTCACGACTCAGGAGGCAGGACTCAGGCCACAAGCCACAAGTTGCAACTCCATACTTTTTACCCCTGGACTAGAATCTTTAACCGCGGACAATTTTTGAGTGTTCCATAATAAAAACGCGCTGAGCCCAAGAGGGACGAGCGAGCGTGGGGAGGAGGGGGGTTTTGGCACCAACAGTGCGTCCAGATGCCAATTCTCGTTAGATTCGATCCCGATGGTCTGTCTAGCGAGACATTAGGGTGGCATTCTCACGTGTTGGACTGCGTACCTACGGTGTACACTCCGTATGTATGTACGGAGTAAAGCGAAGCGGAAGGATCCCGCTAGCCACTTCATGCGTGACGCGCCCTCATCAAATAGGTATGTTTCAGTGCCCAAAGTGAAATCTAGGTACATATGACTCTATTTGATAGCACGACGACATGGCAGCGAAGAGTAGAGCAAAAAAACGATGATAATCAGGGCGATGGACTTGATATCATTATCTCTGCAATAGAAGATAGCCGTGAGCGGGACTGGCATCAGTAGGTATTGACTGTTGAGGCTCGAGCTATCGCTGGTGCCTCCGCTCATGGACCATGGTGATAGGAAGACTAACACATCTGCAACGTATATATATGTATGACCTTGTAACACAGTTGTCCAGAGCGTCATGACTCATCGGAAGTGAAAGCCACACATACGGCCACAACACACTTTCTGCGCGCACTTACGGAGTATACTCAGCCCTGAGCCATGTTGAGCCAAAGCACCGAATTTGATGATATGACTTCGATATATCTACATTAAGCTCTTCCGAAGCGTTTGGCATATATGATATCTTGCCATGGCGCATGCGGTGTGCCAGGAGAGAGACAGCACTGCGCTCGTGGCTATAGATCTCTCAAACCACAACAGCCGAAAAGGAGTCGCGGATAGCGGTGTTACTATTGCAAGATGAAGAATTGGTCGTGCTGTTTCATTCAAAACACATACCTGTTCCCAAGATACACCCAGAATCCATCATGAATCTGAAGCTTCGCTTTACGCCTCTTCTTTTCATCATCGTCGCGCATTACTTCAGCTCTGCTAACAATGTAAGAAGCCGTGGGGTAACATGGTCACAGGAGCCTGAATCCGTCTAGTCTGCGGAGGCGAGATGAGGCAAATGGAGTTAGAAGGGGAGAGAGGGGGAGAAGAGAGCAGGGGCCGATATCAGGAGAGACACAGGGTATTTATGTATGTACATACAGAGTTGTATACTCCGTAACATACGTACATTCTATGTATAAAATAGAAGCCCCAAATTTCGGATAAACCCACATGAGTGGCCAAGAAGTCGAGGACCACGTGTCGCCCAAGCTCTGCAGGGTTGACGGGAAGAGGGAAACGGAGCTTTTTTGATTGTCCCAAAGAAAACGCGTGCTGAATGCGATGGGGTATTTTTGGAAACGCGACCAGGGTGTTCCTCGGAAAAATGTGCTCAGCGACAGGGAGCGATTTCCGCGGTATCACGTGATACGTGAGCAGTTGTCTTTTGCTATCCTCTTTCGTCTCAATCTCCACTTGTTTGACACCCGATAAGGACGAAGAAGCGATGCAGTTCAATGGGTTCAAGCCAAGCGCGATGAGACGTCCGGGATCTTGCTGCAAGACTTGCCACTCCCGGAACCCCATGAGTCCAAATTTTGCCTCTTTATTAACCACAGTACAGTAAATGTGAACCGAAACATTGCGTCAAGAATTTTCAAGAGTGTTATCTTCGGAATATTTGTCAGCGCTTTTATGTATTTTTCTAGATCAAGCGCCCTCCACTGCCCAGAGGCGGAATAGCGAGATATGTAGCTTTAAATCGGTTTCTGTCCAATGATGATCGATCTGCAGCGGCGAGGCGCGGCGCGCGGTAACTAGGGATGCAATCATGCAACACACCGGGTTGTACCAAAACGAGTCGAATATTCCTCAGTGCTCACTCATTGATAACAAAGTCAATAAATCACTGTCACCTCTGCGAGAAATATGTCTTTTATACTGTATACATCATATGTAATCAACAACTTGCAAAACCAGGAGCCGAATCTGGGAACAACGCCCGGTTTAGTCAGCGGTATTTTGGCGAGCGAATAGGCGGGCATCAGAAAGTGCCGCGATGCTCTACCTAGCCTTGCCCTTCGGCCCGCGCTAGGTTCACACCCCTGGCTCTCTGAGCCCCCCTGCCATAGCCCCAACATTTTAGCTTGCTCGCAAGGCCTGTCCCTTCCCGCACGGAGCGTTGCAACTATCCGCAACCCGACAAGATCAGACGAGGTTATTAATTATGACAATGTTCTCCGTACTCCGTATGTGCATAGGTCGTCAAGCTAAGGAAGATAACTTCGTTCAAGCTGCATCCATGATCCCACACATCTAACGTAGATACGTAGGTGGATTATGGATGGAACTGTTCGCGCCGCCAAGGCAAGCAGAAGAGTCTTCATATTACACCAGCATCCTTTGCTTCCCCATGCTCGTTCGCACTAACATACCTACCTACCTAATGGCAATACCTAAGCCATACCTAACATCAATCAAGCATTGACACACGTGCAGCACCGTGCTCATGCGAAGCCTTCTTCGCCAAGGCGCCGCCCCCTTGCCCGTAACGGACCGTGCGTTCGATGGGAAGCCTAGATGAAGATTCCATGCGAAAGCCATGAGGTGGCGTTGTACTTTGTCGGGAAGCCAAAATTTAGGTACATATGTAGGTGCCTGCCTGCCTACCCTTACTCCGTTGGGTTAGGTAGTCACGGAGAGCAAAGAGGGAGAAAGAGTCAAGAGTCAAGACTCAGCTCGTGTGACCTGAGGAGGTAAGTATGTAGGCAAAATGCTCCGTATTTAGACTATTTAGTTCAGCTATACTAATGGGGTAACTGACCAACCAAGTATGTACATACCCCACGTGCTTGAGCCTTGCTCTTCACCAACGGGGACCCCCAAGGCATTTCCCCCACCAAAAGGAAACACACCCCCGGCCCTTGCAATGAAGAAGAATCGCTTGCCATATCGGAACTAGACCCAGTCACATTCTGGAGGAAGACCTTTGTCTCTTTTCCGGGGTAAGCCAATGGCGCCTCCTTAAATAACCGGGGCGTACCTATACATAGGTAGGTACTTCTGCGTCGTGCGAATGAAGGATCGTTCGTGTACATAGGTACCTACATTGAAAATTGCCTAGGAGCAGGGCAACAATGGGAATGATGAGGGGCTGGGGCCGCCGCGTACATAAGGTTACATACATACCTACCTGTCATTCACAGCATCCTTGCGTTAGAGGAGTCTGGAGTAGGTACTGCTCCGTGCTAGATACTATGTACTGACAACATATGTAGGTACGAAGTATGTACATAGGTATGTAATATGTACCTAGGTAATGTTGAGAGTCGGCAGGATTTGCTCGGAGTTTACTCCGGGACTCGGGAGTCATAATCTGCTTGTTTACAGGCCGGGGGTGGGGGGGAGAGATGTGCGCCATAATCCATTCAGGCTGCAGATGGGGCTTAGGCTGTCAGTGTCAGTGTCACTGATGAGCAAGATAATATGTAGATTAGATTCTGCCGGGATGCCCACCTTCGGCAGTGCATCAACGCCAAGATATACTCCGTAGAGTCTAGACGAGGCGATGTCGTCGCCGGTCGGTCGGATGTCATGCGACGCGCTTATCCCTGCAGGCTCTACAGGTTCTCTCTGTATTGTATCGTGTTACACGTATGATCTCAGATCTAGTGCATAGGTACAGATCTCTCATTCGACAATCTTTGACATGCATAGCCTCAAAGCTTTAACTCCCGCTGCAGCCTGCAGGGAGAAATTGGGAGCCGAGCCATGCTGCTGCATGCAGGGTCCAGGACTTCCAGACACGTGGGTGCGCCGGCGCCTGTCAATCTCCACGCAAGATGACGCGTCAGGCGTGGTCCGTGGAGCACGTCGTGGAAATTTGCTGCTTGGCACATAGATAGGTAGATTTAGGCCGTATCATGTATGGCAAGTCGAGACTCGAATTTCGAAACCATCTCCAATTATAGAAACAATGCGGGGTGGGAAACCTGACATATCACCAGTGGAGAAGATAATCTCAGGGAACTCAGAATAATGGATGAATAGGTATGCATATGTACAAATCATCATTGAGCTGTTTGCTACCGCTAAGTATAGGACCCCAAAGTTTGAAAACGCCCCCGCCAAAAGTGTTCATGTTGAGCCTAACATGAAGAAAGAGATTGAAGAAGAAAGAAAATGAGGACAATGAAGAGCATGAACCAGAAAAAGTCAAAACACCATCGTGAGAGAAACAAAAACACCAATCGTTCCAGATCAGTCGTCAGGAAAGCAAACGCCGCTAGTAACAGATTCCCACCCATCAAGACTAAAGCACATCCATGTACCATGTTGCATTGTGTTGTCGCCAGGCTATAAAACACGGCGACAACGGGTATCGAGTTTACCCGCCAAAGGTGAGAAGAAGAAAAAGAAAAAGCCAGCTCGTGTAGCCAGCAATGGAAGCATGAATACGTGAAATCATCTCTACGTTCGAGAGATTTTTTTTTTTTTTTTTTTGGGAGCGGGGATTTATTTTCGAGTATGCGGATGTGGATGAAACTTGGCACGTGACCGTTGTCGTCGATTCTCTACAGCCTCATGCCATCGCTGTCAAAGCCAGAGTAGAACATGGGATCTCCCATGCTCATCATGATGTCTGGGTTGGAGCATGACATGATCCCCGGCTTCACGGTACCGTAGTCAGCTTCCATAAGGCCAGGACTCATCAGATGTATGTGTTCCAGGTGATCAGCTTGATGCATGAAATGCATAGACAGGGCGTCTGTCTGCGGCTTGGGCAAAGTCCAGGCGGGGTAAGGTGGAATGGCATGCGCTTGCGAGGCAAACATGACGCCAGGATCCAGGTCAGGAATCGTGGGGCTGAAGTCGAAGTCGTTGCTACCGGCGAAGCTCTGCGGCGATAGTGTCATGCCGTTGCTCGTGCTGCCGCTGCCGTTGCCACCAAAGGCTGCTTTTCGGTAGTCCTCAAAGTCGGATTGGTCGAGCTCAGAAGGCGACGCTCGGTCCATGTAAGAGAAGTCATCTTTGACGTCCTGGTGGCTCTCAGACCCGCCCTCCTTGCTCTGCTGTTCCTCCAACTGACGAGCCAGCTCCATCATGCCGGCCTCGTCTTCCGGGAAAACTGAATGGACAGGCAGATCAACGTAGCTATTGGGTCGGATGCAGCCGAGCTTTTGGGCAATGTCGTGTATCACAGGTAGGCCTCGGTCATTGAGGTCCGGCTCGCCGAGCTCCCACGGTTGTGAGTTGCGCACCATGCTGTACAACTTATGGACAGTGGTAATGAGAGCAAACTGGGTGTTTTCCAAGACTTCGGCGTATCTAGCGACACCAAACTTGTCAGTCAATGATTTCCCTCATTCACTTTGTCCGCTCATGCGCATGCAAGTGTGTCGATGAGGATGATGTGTGAGTGGGCAGTGACGGGCACAGTGAGTTCTGAGATGATGATACATACCCTCTAGGCAGCTGCTTGTACTCGACCTTCTTACGCACACCAGCTGTGCAGACAAGGCCGTCATCTTTGCATCTTTTGCAGGGAAATTCGCCATCGCACTACGAAGCCATCAATCATGTCAGCAAAAAGTGAGACTCTTTCTCTTGCAGCTCGTTGAATTTCTTCACCCATTTCCTTGCTCTTCTTCAAGATGCTGGCAATGACGTCTGAGGAGGAGTCCGGGATGTAGTGTGTACCTTGGTCTTCTTCATTCTACACCGCTCACAGGCCTTCCAAACCCGCTTCTGTCGGCCATCTGTACCCACTACGTTGGCAAGATGGTCGTGATGGTGATGTGCGGCACCGATAGCTCGCTTGGAGATTCGCCCCGTTGACTTTGCAGACTTGGAACCGCATGAGCTTTTCTTGGGGGCGCCAGACTTGTGCTCCTCGGCGGGAGGTGAGGGCAAGCAATGTGAACCCATGACGAATGGGCAGATGGGTCTTTTTTTTTCCTGATTGGGGAGACTGGAAGTGCAACAGAAACAGTCGAGAAGAGATCTTGGATTGGAAGTAGAGAGGCCGAGATACTTTATTCGTGAGAGATGGTGGAAATGGAGTGACGTTGGACTTGTCAGAGCGAGGGCGATGGTGCCATGAGGTGGAATATATACACTCCGGGCAATGCAAAACGATGTGCCAAAGTATGGCTGGGGTGCGCGGGCAAAACAGCCAGGATGACTCCAAAGTGATGGGGCTGATTAATGAGTGCATAGATGACCTGGTGCACACGTTGCGAGTTCCGACAAAAGAGGAGCTACTCCGTAGTAGAGGAGCCCAAGTGCGCGATCCCTGAACGGCAACATGAGACCACCGAGATGGCTCTCGAGTCTCCAGACTCCAAGAACCTTCGGGCTGGGTTTCGCTACCCCGTAGAAATGGGGGGGGGGGGGGGGGGGG
>SRQH01000545.1:0-19113 GCA_018360345.1 Claviceps sp. LM84 group G4 | reverse complement strand
TGGCTGTTTGCTTTTCCACCAGCTCTCGAGGGTCTGCTTTACCAGCTCTCGTGCCCAACGTTTCGTGTGTGCCGCAGAAGGGCCCTGCGACAATACAGTCGTGTCGCGGCAACCGGCTTTCGCCAGCTTGTCCGCAGCTTCATTCCCGCGAATTCCTTGGTGACCGGGGCACCACGTGACGCGAACGTCGCCGTGTTCCCGGGAAGCATCTCGATTCTCAAGAGTCAAGCTACATGCAGGGTAGGATTTATGTACGTACGTACGGAGGTAGGTACAACGTACCAAGAAAGTACAAGGCCAACTACAAGTCCAAGAAGAAGTCTGGAGTCTCCGACAAGTTACAACACTACTTATGGATTAAAGAAATAAAATAAAAGAAGGATCGCGTCTAAGTGGCTGGAGATGACTCCCACCCCTTCCTGGCCGATGCAAGCCTTGACTTCTTAAGTCGACAGCTTTCGACGTTCGTATCAATTGCTTCCGTGGCTTTATATCTTCCCGTTACTGCGGCTCCGCGAAATCCTCCGACTTGTCACCTCCTCAAGCTCCTCAAGCTCCTCCGGCAAAACTAAATTCAGTATCATGCAGATCGCGGCTGTCACCGCAAAGCCAGTTTCCATGATTAACACAATGGCATCGAGGAAGCCCTTCAGTGCGTGATTATCACCTGAGTAGGAAAAGATCCTGTCGAAGTAAGTTGGGACCAATGTCGCACCGTAGCCCAAGGCTAGACCAGCTGTGAGGATAAATCGTGTACGCCGATCGAATGACGTCCCGCGACTAATAATGGCCATTCCCGACACCGTCACTGCAGTGAACAAGAAAGTAGTCATGCCTCCCAGAACAGGTGACGGAATGGCTACCAAGGCTGCAGCAAATTTGGCAAAAATTCCCATGACGATGAGAAAAAAGCAACAAGCCAGGCCAGCCTTGCGGTTCGCACATCGTGTCAGAGCTATGACACCATTGTTCTGAGCGAATCTGCTCATCGGGGTCATTGTCATCATGGCTGCCACAATGCCATTGAGACCGTCCGTGAGAAGACCTCCCTGTATCCGCGATTCGTAGATCGGTCCTTGGAGCTCCATTTGTGAGACGTCGCACGTTGCTGTGATATCACCCACGGCTTCAGTCGCGCAAATCACAAACACTGCCATGATCGGCAGAACTAGTGGCCCATATAATGTAAGAGGAAACGTGTGCACCCAGATAAAGGACACAACGGGAGCTGAGTCGATTCCACTTCGGTCAAAATACCCACACGCCGCGGCAATTACGCAACCAACAAGCAACCCCCAGACAACTGAGGTGGACTTGACAATCGGAGATCCGAAGCGTTCACACAGTATGATGGTGATGAACGCCGCGAATCCGAGACCTAGGTATTCGGGAGAACCCCATGGTAGCGCATGCGGAGCGTTCAGGTTGGGACATAAGGCGAAGAAACTGGCTTGGTCTCCGGAGCCCGCTGGATTGGCACATGGACCACTACCCCCCATCCAGTCCTTGAAGCCACTCCCAATCAAGTGAACGCCGATGAGCATGACAGTAGGGCCAGTCACAATCGGAGGAAACATTTTGAGGAGTATCTTGGGCGGAAGAAACGAGATCAGAATCTCCACGAGGGCACATATGGAGGACGTGCCGATTAGAGCACCATATCCTCGGGGACATGGAAGCGGATTGCCGCGTGGGTCAGAGGGACACGACCCATTAGCATACATCTGTTTGAAAGCGCCTTGGGCGATAGGAATGATGCTAAAAGATATGCCTACGACGGAAAGTATTCCTGTCCCGATAAAATAGCTGAGGAAGAAGAAAGATTAGATTCTGAGTGCATTGGATTTCTGAACTTTGGCCCTTGCCCAGCGGACTGTGACTCCGTGCCAATCCACAGTGGTCACATGAAATGATTGTAAAGCAGATAGCATGAGATGACTCTTATCGAGACACAAAATTTCGCGAGGCTATTGCACACGAAGTGTTATTAGACGAAGACTTACTTTGTCTTTGGAATTCGAAACCTGCTGATCTGTATACTTGACAGCAATCCAGAAACAATCAAGGCTGTAGAGACTAGATACTGTTGCTGCGCTGGTTCAAGATTTGCACCTCCAGTTCCGCTCAGGATCAGAGGAGGGGTAATGATGCCTGCTAACATGGCGAGGGAATGCTGTAGACCAAGAAGCATACCGAGAAGCGTTGGCATCTTATCGTTGATGCCGAAAAAGGGGCTTCTGTAGGTACTCTTGACCATAAGAGGAAGATTTGGTCGGAACAGAAACGCATAGTCGTACTCGCCGAGAAGGCCATCTCGGGTGGTAAATGAATGGAGCACGGCTCGAAGATGACTCTGGATTCGAGTGATGATGCTACTCTTTGTTGATGAGTTTTGTGGCGAAATGGTATCTGGCCCATGATTCTCGTTCATGACGGCAATCCGGTGGCCGATGAAATGCTGCAGAGAGAGATCAAAAGAGAATGAGCAGACGTGGTCTTGAAGGGAACCCCTTTCGATTCAAACAAGTAACGGATGTTGAGGTTTCAGAGACCGGTTTCATGGGTCCAAAGTCTTAGTTACTGAAGATTCTGAAAGAAGAAGAAGGAGATTGCAGTGCTGACATCGATTGACACACCACTGCCTCGTCCCTAAAATAAGCTGTGATGCGAAAATGCACACAGAAAACTACCTATGGTATTACGGATCTCGAATACAGATTGCTCAGCTAGCAAACTGGTATGCAAGGGACTCCATTGACCACGGGCATGCTGTGCTAACGCATAACGGCCTCGAGCCGTAGTGAAATCGACAGCAAAGGCTCATGATAACCGTTTTATTGTGACGACACCATCTTGCGAGTTGCAACTTGCGACTGAGAGATAAGGTTCAACCGTCAACGCTCGAACCGTCGTGGAGCATGACCCCACTCGGCCAGAACCTTCACGTTATCACGTACATACCTAGGTACCTAGTCCAAGCTTATCATAGGTACCTAGGTACCTAGGACTGCTAGGAGGCACGTAGCCTTGGCAGACGGGCATAAGCAAAATGGGTCACGAGTCCACGACTCACGAGTCCACGACTAGGTGAGAGAATTCGGGAAAAAAGAAGTGGGCAGTAAGAGAAACCTGTACTGGACAAAAGCTCGGAGTACCTATTCAGGCCTAGAATAGACAACAAGATATGTAGAGTCGCAGTCTTGTAATTGTGCATTGTTTGTGCCGATACATCGAATGAAATCGGGTTGATAATCATATGTATCGGTAGCGGACCTCTTCATGGCAGAGAAAACAAGTACTAAACACCCTGTGATATTGCCCGGATGCCCCGTACACATAAAGAAAATAAGCTTTCCGTCTCGTCCTTGACGACATCTCAGTCCATAAAACTAATTGAGCTCGAATCGCGATCATTTTCAAGCAGTTTTGCTCAACCCTCGCGAACATCAGGTTACTGTCCGATATATCAGATATGGAGGCCGGCCGAACTTGACGTGAACTGCCGGAAGAAAGATCGCCGACCATGGGCAGTCAAAGGAAAACACAAGACACAGCCACTTGGCTGACACACACACGTCTCAAGAGCAACAACATATGATCAAAACAACCTATGCGCCATCGATGAATGGAAGCCTACGCCATCTTAGGAACCTGACCCAATCCCTGTGGGTTCTCCTATTCGCAAAATTGCACGTGATGAAGAGCTCAACCAACATCACATCTTTGTACACGCAAATGCAACTTGTCGCTACAAACCCATGGTAACGCCAGCGCCACCAGGTATTTGGCCAACGGCCAATCATTCTGCCCATTAGCCAAATTCCCTGGCGTTTCGCGCCAGCACTCGTACATTGTCCAGGAACCCTTCAATTAATTCTTGGTATCTGTGAGGTGCTCCACTCATGGCCTTTGCACCCTGGTCGAGTACAATGGGGGACGCTAATTCTATTTCGAGTTCATGCTCCTTGTCCGCTTTCTGCGTGTTCTAGTATGTTTGGTTAGCAACAAACACACACACACACACACACAAACAGAGAGAGAGAGAGAGAGAGAGAGAGAGAGAGAGAGAGAGAGAGAGAGAATAGAAACGAAGGAGAGAGCGCGAGACAAGCACCGAAGTAAAAAATAAACTTACCCCGGGGCCTGAATTCGACATGAGTACCTGGGTTAGGTCAATTTGATAATGCCCCTGTGTGTAACTCAGACGATCCTTTTGCCTGTTTGAAGACTTGTCGTTCTGGGCTACCTCCAGCTCCTCCAACTCTTGCACTGGTCCATCCCAGTTCATTTCCAAGTTGATGCTTATTCGGCAGTCCATAGGATTCGTCGGCATGTGTATGTCAATGTCTGCTACTCTCGCTTTGACAATTTTGTTTAGCACTTCTCCGGTTTTCTGATCATAAGTCACGCGAGCTTTCACAGTCCTTGCACGCGACCCAATTCTGGATCTTATACAGCCTGGAAGCCGATTTTGTAACTCTGGAGTGAGTTCGAAATACCGATCAACCTCGCGTCTGTGCTTGTAGTGTACTTGCACGCGGCAAGCTCCGTTGGGGGCTCGAGGATCGGTCTTTATAACCACATCATTCAGAAAATCGTTGAACATTTTATGATGCGCCTACAGCATGTTAGCCCGTGTTGCGATCATGATCAGGTGTGGCTGGGTCAATTCCGCGTCAAGTCAAGCGTGGATTCTCTCACCTCTGTCATGCTGCTCCTGAACGCTACGCGACCGTTGTCATGTAGCACGCACTCTGTATCCAACAGTCTGTCCACTCGGCAATTGGTGTCCTTGTCGATGAGTGTTCCGAGTTTTGCCTCGATTTCGAACTGAATTCCTCGACTGTTGATCTCTTTGATGTCGGGATTATTGACAACATGAATGAATATGAAATCGGCGACGGTTTTCGATATTTCCTCGTACGGTTTGACACCAGTGATGCTGGCTTCCCATGGTCCCAGAATGTGCTGAGGCCCAGGCTCTGTCGGGGGTGGCGCGCGGGGCGCTGCTGGCTTAGATGCACTGGATGTTGACGTTCTAGCTGTCTCGGGTGATGCAGGTCTACTTGGAAGGTCAATTTTGGCGATACCGCCCTCACCTTTTCCGTTTGGATGTGAAGGTCCTCGCTTCTGTAGAACAAAGTTTGCTTGGCTGGGCATCTTGTTTCCCAAACTGTCAGCGCTTTGGGCCCAGATGGGTGATTGCAAACGACGAAGACGTTTGTTTCTCGGCGCGGGAGAGTAAGTCGTATCATGCTTGCCGCTCACATTGCTACCATTCGTGTCGAGTGGTGGTGGCGGCTGGATAGGCTTGCGGTCTAGCTCTTTTGGACTCAGACTGCGATCAACTAACTTGCGCTTCGCCGGTGCCGGTGGCGGTGTCGGTGCACAGTCACGGTCTGCATTCAGGGCGAGATCCTGTGAGGCAGTTATTGACTTCCTGTCGCTCTCGGCAGGCGAGGCCATGATGCGATCAGAGTTGCTCGCAAAGGAGGCGATCCGAGTTCGTGGACTGACAGACGGGCTTTGCTCCCGGGAGTGCAAAGATTTGGGCCGCTGGGGGGTTTCGGCAATTTGTGGCTCTTGACTGATAGATGCAGACACCCGACGATGATGTGCACTCGCCAATACTGGTGACTGTGGCTGCTGACCAGTGCCAACGGACGCCAGGCGCTGTTGGTATGGGCTGGGAGGATGTGTAAAGTTTGTGTGCGGTGCAGGGTGCGGTCGAGAATTGGCTGACAGGGGCCGTCCAGGCGGCCCAAGTGGTGTCGGTGGCTGTGAAGGATGCCGATACTCGGGTTTCGGGCGTGCGCTTTGCTTCGGGCTTTCTTGAATTGGAGTCGGAGCAAAACGCTGCTGACTATGCGCGGATGTTGGAGTCGGTGTCGACTGTATAGATTGAGACCGCTGGCGAGCGTATTGTTGTGAGGGCCCAGCAGCAGTACTGATAGGAGGTGTTTGTGGGATGTGATGTTGTGGTCCATATATGCCGGATGACTGCGCAGCATCTCTTTGCATAACCCCATCTTGCTGCGGCGGCACTTGTTGCCCATAGGAGCCCGAAGGGTATCGGTTTCGTGGAATCGGGCTGGAAGAGTCTCGGATATCCTGGCTCGCAGGAAATGGATAATCGGATGCGCCGGCTGCATTTCCCGGTGCCTGTGTTGGACGACGATTGGACTGTACTAGCGCTGGCAAGCCCCCGGGAGATCGTGCATCGTGGAATGATTCAGCGTGATGGGAGGAAGGGTGAGGTTGCGAAGCACTCGCAGTATACTGCAGCCCGGCGTTCTGATATGGGGAAGGATGAGGGTATGCAATCTGCGTCTGCGGTTGGACATGGCGAGAATATTCCTGACCAGCTACCTTGTCGGGAGGGGGATGAGCTTGCGCTTGAGTGTAGTCTCGATAGGCGTATGGAGCTGAGATTTGAGGTGGTCCGGCTCGAGAATGCTGCCGTTGTTGCTGCTGCTGTAGCTGTTGTTGCTGCTGTAGCTGTTGTTGCTGCTGGAACTGTTGTTGCTGCTGTAACTGTTGTTGCTGCTGTAACTGTTGTTGCTGCTGTAACTGCTGTTGCTGCTGTAACCGCTGTTGCTGCTGTAACTGTTGTTGCTGTTGTAACTGTTGCTGCCGCTGTAACTGTTGCTGCTGATGTACTTGTGATTCTTGTGAATTTCGTTGCTGTGCATCTTCTTGCGACTTTGGCGAAGGCTTCGGTGGCCGACGCTCGCCATTATCGGACGTATTGAGCACCGAACGAAGATCCATCGTAGTTCAAGAGTCTGAGTTTTACGCGGCAACTTGGTTCTCCCATTGATCGTGTGGCTATCGACAAGGGGTGGTAGGATGGGTTTCAGCAGCTGCCGGGCGCGCACTCACTGATGGCCCTTGTCGATATTTCGAGAACCACGTGTTACTGAGGGCGTTGGAAGATCAAGCTGCGCGCTTTATCAGGCGCGGGACAGATGTTATCGAGTTAGGCGAGTCGAAGTCGCAAGTTGACATTTTCACCAGTCGCAAGATAGGGATGAAAATTACTGCCCGCCAGTATCTTGATGTGCACGTGGCGTCAATGGGAGCTGGGAGCAGACCAGGCTCAAGGTGCCTCGCGCCACTAACAGCAGCACTGTCGCAACGTCGGACAATGAGGATGGACGCTGCGCGAGAAGCAGCACGGCTATCGAATGTCGCGACAATAAGGAAACGTACGATGTCTGAGGTCAGGGATGTGCAAGTCTGGATATGTAACAAGATAACAACAGATGGAGGAGCCGGGCAAATATGGGAATGCGCCGGCCTTGACCTTTTTTCAGGCCCTGGTTCAGGCTTAATAATTGGCCCATACTCCGTAGACACACAACACTTAGGTACCTAGGAGGTATGTACCTATGTATGTACTCCGTGTTTTGTACAGATTTAGGTACCTCCTCGTACTCCACCCTCTTCTCCTCCTCTGTTGCAACTTGCCTCATTACGATTACATACTACAAACGAACGAGCCAAGCGGAGCACATGCTCACAAACAGACGAGCATCACAGGATTGCTCACAAACGAAGGAGTAGGTATTCCATTGCTCAAAACCTGAGCATCAGTTTACACTCTAATCCACAACATCAGTTCGCCTGTCAGTGACCGGGAGCGCCCCTCGAAGCCATACAAAGTCGCAATTTCGACGACCGTAACAGCTGTACTCATCCTTAAGCTCTCGTCGGTCCACAGGTATCTTGTGCATTGAAAATTTGACGCTGTTTTATGTTGACTTTTTGTTTGTACTGAGCGCATATGTTATACACTTGGGCGTTCGCCGGAGGAGGGCCCGGCCACTTATCATTACCCAGCCCATTATTATTATAAGTTATTATAAGTTATGTATATACTCGTTATCCATAGAGCAGGTGCATGTTCATTCATGAATTAGCAATCACTTGAAGCTGCCCTTGCACAGGACATCATCGTTCTATTGATAGACTGGGGCCAGGCTGGCCACACTTTGCAGTGACCAAGAGGTTTCTTTGAAGTGCAATTTGCATGAATACCTCTCAAGTACGTTCCGCGAAATTGGATCAGTAACTTGTCCGGCAGATACTATGTTGTTGTTGTTGTTGTGTATTTAACACCGCTGCGTCCCGGTTTTGGGCATACTAGGGTGTGCAGGGCTAATCCCCGGGTAAGGGTTCTACTAAGTACAAGCCAGTCCCCCCCCACAAACCATCCCGCATCTCAGTGTACAACAATTGTCTGTGTGATATCCGGCGTCAGCGCCATCCACCACGCTGTGCCACTCGGGCACAGGTTACGTACATAGGTGTACGTTTTCAAGCGAAATTTTGCCAGAGGCGTGGCCGCGAATCCAGTGAGTCAGAGGCGGCCTCCACGGCTCGCAGTAGTTAAAAATACAGGAGAAGAAGAGATAAAGAAATAAAGAAAGGAAATACAAATGCGGAGAACTGAGGGGGCGCCTAGGCGCATACGTCCTTGTAGAAGTTGGACGCTTCTACTAACTTTAGAAACGTCCCGAAGTCTTTGCCTACTGCCGCAGCCCGGCAGATACTACCTACCTCCTACCTATCAGTGATCACACAGGTTAGGCCTCCAACGCGGTACATACCAATGTAAACCGGCCGAAAGGAGCAAATCAGGCACGTCATCACGTGAACAAGCTACAGTATACCTATGCCTTTACGCAGCACCCCGAATGCACGTTGGTCCGTGCACTCTCAAGGCAGAGCTACCTGACGTGGATTGTCTATCTCGCTCGCGCCTTTGACTTCTTGTAGCCTCAAGCATATAAGCTCACCACCGCACTGCACAATCAGCACACCTTGCATCCCACTGACTAGATCGTCAATCTTCCAGCTTCTTGTCGATGCCGTAACTCCTATTTTGCCTTTCTTTCAACAGCGACCTACAACATGCCCGGCATCATATCAGCGAGTGGCGTGCTGGCCTTTCTGGCTGATGAGGAACCTGAACTCAAAATCTTCGCTCTCCAGACTCTGAATGATGATATCGACACGGTCTGGACCGAAGTTGCTAGTTCGCTAAGCCAAATGTAAGTTACTTTGTACCTGAACGATTTGCCGCAACCAAGTATGGGACCCTCAAGTATTGATGTCGCAATAGAGAAGCACTGTACGAAGATGATACGTTTCCCGAACGCCCGCTGGCCGCTCTTGTCTTAGCCAAGGTCTACTACCACCTCCAGGCATACAACGATAGCATGGTATTTGCGCTGGCTTCTGGGGATCTCTTCAAGCTAGATGCGCCCAGCGAGTTTGAGGAGACCATCATTTCCAAGTGTGTTGACCAGTACATTGCAACAACTGCTGCCAAGAATATCAAACCACAAGCTGCGACGGAATCGGACTCCTCTGAACTTAAGACGACATTCCCCAACCCGGCTCACGGCACCGCCATGTCTCCAACAACTCCATTCTCTCACACGACTCTGCCGCCTAAGTCACTGCTCTCTCGTGCCTCGATCGATAACACCCTACTTGATGCCACGTTTCAGCCCATTGCTAAACAGGGGCGCTCTGTCTCAATCACTGAGCTTCCCGATAAGGCTATGGAGGCCTCGTTGCATCGAATCATCGAACGACTATTCGCAACCTGTCTCAAGCAAGGTCGTTACCGGCAGGTAGTTGGCATAGCTGTAGAAGCCCGTAATCTACAAGTGTTGCGACGCGTTATTCAACAGGCCAGTGACGACGCAAAGATATCCAAGTCAAAGACTCCGGATGATGTACAGGGTCCCGTTGAGGAATTGATGGAATATATACTGGGTATCTGCATGGACATTGTTCAAGAACGAAGTTTTCGCACAGAAATCTTGCGATTAATTCTTGATCTTCTGAACGACATTCCCAATCCTGACTACTTTGCCATCGCAAGATGTGTCGTCTATCTAGATGCCAATGACGAGGCGTCTCGCATGCTTCGAACACTCATTGCCAATGGTGATCGTACGTCCATCGCCAACGCGTATCAGATAGCATTCGATCTCTACGACAACGGGACGCAAGAGTTCCTGAGTAAGGTCCTGGCATCCTTGCCGTCTCCCAAAAAAGCCAATGAAGGAGACAAATCATCCGAGCCGACAGCTGAAAGCGAACCGCTTCTGGTCAACCAAGAAGGCTCTACTGCTGCAGATGACCTCTCCGAAGACGATGCCAAAGTCTATCGAAACGTTCGTTCCATTCTTCACGGGACCAAGACCATCCGGTTGAACCTCGAATTTCTGTACCGCAACAATCACACGGACTTAAGCATCTTGAACCGAGTTCGCGACAGCCTCGAAGGTCGCAATTCCATTTTTCACACCGCTGTTACCTTTTGCAACGCCTTCATGAACCAAGGCACCACCAATGACAAATTCTTTCGCGACAACCTCGAATGGCTGGGCAAGGCCGTTAACTGGTCCAAGTTCACCGCTACGGCAGCACTAGGGGTCATTCATCGAGGCAACTTATCGCAATCGAGAAAACTCCTCGAGCCTTATCTTCCCCGGCAGGGTGGACTTAGCGGTGGCTCCATCTTTAGTCAAGGTGGCGCTTTGTACGCCTATGGGTTGATTCATGCCAACCACGGCGCAGATGCCTTGGACTACCTCAAAGATCAATTAGCACAAGCCGAAGACGAAGTCATTCAGCACGGAGGAGCCCTTGGCTTGGGTATTGCTGGCATGGCAACTGGTGACAGCCAAGTGTTTGGGAAGCTCAAAGATATACTATTTCAGGACTCAGCTTTGAATGGTGAGGCAGTCGGTGTGTCAATGGGTCTCATTATGCTTGGAACTGGCAACGTGAAAGCTCTCGAAGACATGATCAACTACGCTCACGAGACCACACATGAAAGAATTGTTCGAGGTGTCGCTTTAGGAATGGCCTTGATCATGTTTGGCCGACAGGAAGGAGCCGATGTGCTCATTGAGGGATTGCTCAATGATCCCGATGCGACGCTGCGGTATGGTGGTATTATGACGGTTGCAATGGCCTATTGCGGGACCGGCAGCAACAAAGCCATACGGAAGCTGTTGCACACTGCCGTCAGTGATGTAAACGATGACGTTCGTCGAGTTGCGGTTATGAGTTTGGGTTTCATATTATTCAGAAAGCCGAGCAGCGTCCCTCGTATGGTCGAATTGCTTTCAGAATCGTATAACCCGCACGTTCGCTACGGTTCTGCGATGGCCCTGGGAATTTCATGTGCTGGAACGGGACTCGATGAAGCTATCGATCTCCTCGAGCCTATGATGAAAGATCCGACCGATTTCGTAAGGCAAGGTGCTTTGATTGCTCTGTCGATGATCTTGATTCAGCAGAACGATGTTATGAACCCAAAGGTGCCATCTGTACGAAAGAATCTGAAAAGAGTAGTAGGTGATCGCCACGAAGATGCCATGACGAAGTTTGGTGCTGCTCTCGGTCTCGGAATCATCGACGCTGGAGGTCGCAACTGCACCATAGGTCTTCAGACCCAAACGGGCAATCTTAACATGGCAGGAATTGTTGGCATGGCCGTGTTTACTCAGTATTGGTACTGGTTTCCCTTCACACATTTTCTGTCTCTGAGTTTTTCTCCAACTGCGATCATCGGACTCGATAACGATTTGGAGATACCTGACATCAAGTTCCAATGTGCCACTCGCCAGGGCTTGTTCGATTATCCACCCGAGCAAGAAGTCAAGGTTGCAGAAGGACCAGCAATGATTGCTACAGCCATCTTGTCGACGACTGCGCAAGCCAAACGGCGGGCGCAGCGAAAGGAGCGCGCTCAAAAACGCGAGAGCATGGACATTGACTCCACGGGCCCGACAGATCCAAAGAGTGATAAGATGGACATTGACGAAGACAAGGAAAAAGACAAGAAAAGGGAAGAGGAAACTGCCCAGGCGGAGAAGAAGGAGAGTGATGAAAAGGAAAGCAGCTTGTCCGAAGCCAAGAAGAAGCTCGAGAAAGAGAAGATCGGCTACGAGATTGGAAATATGACGCGAGTTGTGCCGAGCCAACTGAAGTTTGTCAGTTTCCAAAGCGGTCGTTACAAACCCGTAAAAAAGGCAAGTCTTCTCCCATAACATCCCCGATAAAATAGTCTCGTATTCGCTAACATGGATTAACTTGAAGCCCACTGGAGGTCCTCTTCTTCTGGATGACTCACAGCCTGATCAACCTAAATCACTTGTAGAGGAAAAATTGAAGAAGGTGACCACGGAGACGGCTCCAGTCGCGGGCCAAGTTAGAAACGCCGCTGGTGGTAGGCCTTCTGCTTCTGGACGATCACTTCTGGAAGGAATCGCTGGTCCTGTGCAATCACGCCCCCCGTTAGGCTCAGCTGACCCTCAAACTCCCGGTGGGACTGCCAACCTTGAAACCGGTGCAGCAGCAGCAGCCGCTGTGCTAACGGCCGTTGACGAGGACGGTGAAGAAGACGAAGAGGCGCAGATTCCCGGAGAATTTGACTATTTCTCTGATGATGAACCTAGCATCGAATAAAGGGGATAAAGAAGAACTGTACTTGTCCTCTGTTCGACCTAGCTCAGACCGTTCGGATAGAGGCGACGTATAATTGGGGCGTAGCGCCCACGGAATACCGAATCAGACTCAATGAATAGTCGTTGCTGCGTGCGGTAGATAGGTATGAAGGAGGAGAACGTGTGGTCATAATATTGCAGCGTACTATGTATGTATACAAAGGTATATATTTCTATAGACCGAAAAGAAAAAGTTATATATGTCTCTCGCGTGCAACCTTTCCATAATGGTGCCAGCAGCGTCGTGCAGCGGAGTAGCAAGGCCAGCTTGCGTCTAACAATGAATCGCCGTTCCAATGTACATGAAAGATTGGATCAGATAGAACGCGATACGTATTGAACATGAAACACGACAATGATGTACAAATCAACGGTGTGGACGCACACTGACATAACCAGATAAAAAGCATCGGTATTCCCCATGCAGTGCTACATTTTCAACGAGAAAAGAACAATAAGAAAAACTTGTAGAATGAAAAGAAAGCAGCCCGATGGCTCGAAATCGCGAGTCCAAGAAAGAGGCTACTTCAGATGCGATGCCACGCCCCTTCTTGTTGTGTTGCTATGCATTCCTCGACGGCGCACGGGAGCAGTCCGTACATACTTGTATTCGATGCCATGCTGACGCGAGGTTCCCGCGCAAATTCCATGTTGCTGTGTGACTGTCGGGCTGCGTGTTGTAAGCGTCATCGGTCGCCTTGACCAGGACAGTGGTACAGCGTTGGGTGCTCGGGTTGCTTGTGTCCGTAGTCTGGGCCTCTGTGCTTTTCGGAGTCTTTTCCTTCAAACTGTCTAGGGGAATGTGTCCCTTGAAGCTCCATCTTGTCCAGGCCCAAGATCCATTCCCTTGGCATGGAGAAGGCTTCCCGTTCTTGGTTACACAATCTGGTAAGATATGCGCTTGATCCCACGAAGTTCCGCCGTCTAGAGACACGTCAACTCGGACAATTGACCGTCCGCCCCCGGAGAATGCATACCCCGACATTGTAATTTCTTGCTCTGGTGTGCTCTGTGAAGGAGAATTGATGGCGTCACTGTTCTTCAGCACATGAGACTCAACACTCGGTTTTGTCCACTTTCCTAGCTGTAGTGATGTGATGGCGCTTTGGACAGGCATTTCCTGGATGGCTGGGGCAGCATCCCAGTCTACCAAGGTCTGGTTGGGGCCAAAGCATTTGTAATCTTTACGTTGCCACTGGCTTGGGCTCTCCTCGTCACTGAGCGTAACATGATTCAACCATTTGACAGACCGAGCAGCGACATATCCTGGAACGATGGCTCGGAGCGGAAAGCCATGATCTCGCGGAAGGGGCTCATCATTCATGCTGTAAGCTAGCAGTACATCGCCTAGAGGATCTATAGCCTTCTTAATAGGAATCGATGCACCATACGCTTCCATACCCATGAACTGGACGTGCTTGGTGTCGCCCAATCCATTCCTAGCCTCGTTCAGGTCCAATCCAGCGTCTGCCAGCAAATCGGAAAGAAGAACGCCCTCCCACGAGGCATTAGAGATTGCACCAGCCTGCCACGGAAGGCCATTTGTTTTGCGGCCCGAGTCTACATTCATATGGCTCCGGCGGTTACCAGAGCATTGCAACACAGCAGTGACCTTTCGAGGAGGGAACTTTGTTTTTAAGTCTCGAAGGGTGTATTCTTTCATCGTGCCGTCCACGAGTTCTATAGTGAGGCGGTGATCTTCCGATGCGTTGGCTTCGACGCTGGGCACCCACATATGGTTGCGAACATAGAACAGCTCGTTGGGAGTTAGGAAGTGCGAGCTGAGTGCCTCACTCGGCGTCTCTGCATTCCTCGGCTTGGCTGTGCGTGTGATGAGTGAAGGATGGCGGTCTGGCTCATTCTGGAAAGGGTCCTCAATCTGGTCTTGGGCAGGCTTTCCATTAATGAGATCTGCTCGGTCGACATAGCCAATTAGATACTGCGACAGAATATCGTAGACATACTGGTTTTTGTGGATTGAAAAAATGTCCCAGTATGGATCAATGGAGCCTCCAGCAGCTCGAAGGATAACTTGGCCGCCAGGATGTGCTGGTATCCATTCCGTGATGTCGTAAACCTTGTCGCCATATATGACCCATGGGTTGTCAGAGTCACGGCCGTGTTTACGCACTTCGTCGATACGAAAGTGAGGAAGACTCGGATCCCGGCCCTCATCTCCAACGATCGGAGAGCAATCGCTAGATCGATGGGCAGTTTGGGAGGATGAGACTGCGTCTGAGCTCGAATAATGAGCATCGAATGTTGGGTAGGGGGCGGGATACAGATAAATGGCGACACAAAGCAAGCTGGCAGCTCCGGCTATGACAGCCACAAGCTGTGACTGGAGCCGGACCGAATGTCGTGCCGCTGGCACCCGGAAAGTTGAGGGACCCCTATCTGAGTCATTTTTCGCGCTTTTGAACGACGACGTAAACAGACGTCGAAAAGCAACAGGTGGTGCAAGGCCCGAAATCGCTCGTGCCTGAGACGTGCTGAGGTGGAATAGTCGTCGAGCGACAGAGCAAGCTTGACGAGAGTTCATGGCAGGAACCGAGATAGGCTTACAGTTGCCAGTGGGCCAGTCATAAAAAAGGGTCAGGTTTTCAGTCCTCAATCCCGCGAGGTGGCTCAGGGAAAACGCATCGAAGGGTTCAGAACTTGCAGATGTCCTGGCGAAAACCCTTTCCTTCTTCTCGCAGGGGACCCCAGCGTCACTTCCTGAGGAAGATCAGAGTTGGAGCGGAAGCGAAAGAAACGTCAACGTTGAGGCGACCGGTTGCGCCGCCGCGCAAACCACAGCACTGCGAATGACTCCGAGGGTGAGAGTGAAGGTAGGTAATGATGGCGTCTCTGAGGTCGTAGGCTCGTAGGTAGCTGGCAGGTGAGAGGCGCGGAGTGGAGCAAGACGCATTTGATTCTGCGGCGCTCGTAGACCGCGTATGATCGGAATGTCTTCTGTAATCGCAGCAGGTTGGGAATCGGACTAGGGGGAACCCTTTGAATATGTCAAAGCTAGGCGTTTGAGGGGAGCACTGAGCAGATCGAGTAATTGTGGCAAGGCAGTGGAAAATAGGTACTGCTGGGTTGCATAGATACCTGGCAATGATCGTCTTTTGAGTTCAGACTTCAGAGGCGCACCCAAGCATCCACAGAGAAGCAATTGGGTCCCTGAAGACTGAGTCACGGTGTGAGACATAATATGTAACAGAAGTGAAAGCACTCAAAAAGGGAAGGGCACCACTGAATCCTTGGCCAGTGGCAAGGCCTATGCTCTATTCCCGCTTTGTCGGTGGTCTGTTCTCTGATCGGCTTGATCAATGGGGGGTTGATGCGAAAGTAAAGTGCTGGCTCCTTCAAGTGGGCTTTTCGTAGCACTCGACTACCAACCTCCAGGTCTCTATGTATATCCTCCAAGCTTTCTTGCGCATGTACTGGAAAGCAATCAGTTTTCGAATTACTCCAACGACTAATTCACTTTCTATCTTGAAGCTTACACGCAGTGGTGTAGTTTGCATTTCGCGTTGGCTCATTAAATGCTTTGTGAATGCGTGTAGAGTCGGCCTTTCCAAAGCAAGCTACCACGTCCGGCTCTCGCAGGAATGATCAAATGGCTTAAGAAAGAAAGGAACTCTTTTCACTCTCGATTGTCACGCGACCGTGAATTAGGAAACTTTCAATGATGAATCGCCGTCTTGCATGACTAGCATATCCATTCCGCTGGCAAGACCGCTATCCGAAGGCATAGAGCTATCATGCACGGTGCACCTGAATTGCTACTGACAGACGCGGCGGTGGTTTTAGACTGCCAGATAGAGTTCAAATACATGGCTTAATCCTCCAGCAACTTTTTATGACCACACAATATTTCCTAACTTCTAAGCCCAATGCAACAAACGTATGCCGTAGAGACATCTTCGGGGATGGGGCAACCGGTTAGCAATAGAGCGGCGGGGATGCTTCATGGGTTCCAGACCGTTCAAGGTGGCACGAGGAGCTGGTCAACTTGAACTCGCTCAAAGAAGCTGATGTGTCCGAATTCTATCCAATATTGCGCAAGTCGATTAGGCCCGATCAGCAGAAGTTGGCTCTCAGTGTACCTGTCTGCAGACGAGCGTGAGCCACCATTGCCAGCTTTGTTTGAAGCACCACCAGAAACCGAATGGATCTGCTAAAGGAATATCACGCTGATGGATACGTACCATTCACGAAACCTGTACCAGCAACATGTCCCCTGCTCTTCACGATCCTAGTTCCTACAAAAGGAGGATCTGATGCTGTCCCAACAAAGCCTTCGGGGCCAAGGTCGTCAGCTACAAAACTATATTCGCCACGGGGAACATTAGGATCACCCGTCAATTTTATAGCCTCAAGTCGACCACGATATATGTGAGTCTCTCTTCGGCGCTCCTCCCATGCCTCATCTGTCTCGTCGACCCTTCTTACCAGGCCGAGCTCAGCATCTGTCACAGTAGGATCATCTGGCTGGTGAATGAGCAAGAATTCACATCCGTGTCCGCTGTAATCACCAACCCAGATACCCCGCCATGGCTTGCTTTCTGTAGGTGTATAGAGGACGGTATCTAGCGTCGAATACGTGATGACTTCCTCGCCGATGTGGACCCCGCCAGCATCAACTACATTCCTCAGCTCGGCTGCAACTCCGAGCAGGCCGGCAATACCTCCATTTTGATCGCCTACAAGGGTGAGCGGTGATCCCGTCCCAGTCATTTGTGTCCATTGCCGAATTCGAAAGGTTTGATGGGATATTTCGCCTCTAGACATGGGAGTATCATGCGGTGCAATGTTCCCCATCACGCTCTGGTCTGATCTTGTGCCAGACACACGGTGGTCGCTTGGAACAGCCGGCGGTGGCCAGATGCAGTCATATGGATATTCTGTAACATGCTTCGCGTCCGCTGTTCCGGGATCCAGAGGCCGTGTAAGCATAAAGTTGTTGAAAATGAGATCTCTGCGATCTCCACGCATCATGGGCACTTCGGCGGCGAAGCGGTTAGTACCAGTCCTTGCGGCATGATGTCGAACGTTCTGCGTATCTCCAACATTGAGCTGCAGCACAGGCCTGTCCAAGTGCAGTTTGACATGAGGCTCAAAACTCAGGATGAAAACATCGTTTCTCGCTGGCCATTCCTCGAATGTTTGTTTATTGTTTACCGCGAGTACCTGATAGCCCTCGATGCAGCCTCTCCGTGGGTCAAACCGCACGATGATCAGCCTCCCCATCATATCCCTGTCACAGAACCAGACCTTGTACTTGGGAAGAAACCATACTGGATCATGCGCTTTGTATAACTCGCGGAATGTTTCGCAGGGTCCAGGACAGGAGAGAACTAAACCGGGTACATGGTTCCGTATACAGCGGAGCCAGTGAACTTCCGACATAGCTTGCTTGTGAAGCTTGCGACAAGTTGCGGAAATGGAACAGAGATCTATTGCAGACAGATGCATCAAAATTGAATCAATCAATTCCACTGGTAGGTAGAGGAACGAGCACCTGTCTATATGCAAGGCGGTCGTCTCCATTCCGCTTTGTGTATTGGCCGTCTCTTTTTGGCATGACACTGTTGCAAAATGTCAAATCAATTGATTCGTTTATCGTGAGCGGGTTCACTGAGACATGTATGGAGCAGCAAAGGAGGGCTGATGATGAAGGCTGCGTTGTTCATTCACAAAAAATACAAGGCAAAGGGGTACCGGTAGGCGTGGAATCGGAATGGCATCAATCGACAACGTACCTTGTCTTCCATCAACAGAGTACGAAACTGCAGATCTCGAACCATTATCCTCTGTTTCATCAAAGCACCCATGAGGAGGCAGGTTCATAGGTGTGCCCTCGACTAAGCTCACGTTCGTCTCATCTTCCATGTGGACAGAATCATGATCGTCAAGCTTGAGGGGAGATGTGGTGGCAAGCGATGACACTACAGTCGAATCGTCAGTCAGGTCTCTTGCGGATGTGCCTCATCAGACATAGAACATAATTCAGATTATGGCAACTTTTGGAGGAGAAGACGAAAGCCGAGTCGGATGGGCTGGACCAACTGGCTCGTCCTCAGCTAGATCTGTTGGACACTTACCCTTGCTGCGAGATGTGAATTCATTCATCGCATAAGTTTACCCGGCACTTCTTTTGAGGCGGGTGAAACAGATGATAATGATAGAACTCAGGTATCATTGATTTTTGGTGACCAACGGCAGCAGTGCTGCAAATGCCAACCGTTATTATTCGAGGCGAATTTCCAACGTCAGTGCTCCAGAGCAAGGAACAATGCCACGGTAAATGTCCCCTCACTTTGATGTTGAGGCCAGCCTTCCAGTCAGAATCGGCATTATGAATACAGACCATATAAGATGAATGATGTGAATTGAATTGAATGGCTGCAATTACATCAGGATGGCCGAATGCAGTTGTACTCGCGCCGTCGCAACGAACGTTGTGTTGGATGGAGTACAGTGGCCCCGCACAAATAACACAAAACTTCCTCCACTTTTCGACGCGACGCGTCAATTCACCTTCATACACAAACCAACCCATCATCTTTGAGCAGCCATGGAGACG
>SRQH01000544.1:0-19127 GCA_018360345.1 Claviceps sp. LM84 group G4 | reverse complement strand
GATGTCCACAGTACATTGACTAGCTTCCTACTAGCGGCTTGGCAGTATATGTCACTTTGGCACAAAATTCCTGCTCGATTCTAATCTCGAAAAAGGGGCGTAAACTGGGCCCAAGTTGATTGTTGAACATGATCAGCGAACATAGATCATTTATATCGAGCATACTCCGTAATATTGAATGTGCCGATCGAGGGTGTTGGATTTGGGAGGCACTACCTGAATATGTAGTACCTGTTATTAGTCGTAGACTTGTGAATTGATGCGACGTTGCTCACATCTCACTCTCACTCTCACTCTCACTCTCACTCACCCTCACCCTCACCCTTACCCCTACCCTCACCCTCACCCTCATTCACCTACTCTCCATCTTTCTTTCCCGACCATCAGGAACAACCGTCGCGGGCAGGCACTTATCACTAGCGGACCATACCTATAAGGCGACTCGCAAACCTGCAGCCTGCAGGCACAGATCTAGTACATACACAACACCCGCTGCTACCTACGGAGTAAGTACATACCATGTAGGTACGGGAGCGCCCTTTTTCGAGAACGGCAAAATACACATGAGGTATGTAGGTGTGAAGTCCAGTTTTTGTTGTCCAATATCCCCACGTCTGCTACAGGATATGTACACTGAATAGAATGAGGGTTGAGCGCTGAATTTGGTATCTACTGAGAGCATGTATCTCAAAAAGATCAACTACACGCGTGATAAAGCCTGGGAGACGAGTGGCTGTTGCTTTATCATTTCGGACGCAATTGCAAAGCGCAATTGACGATCCAGCCCGCTTTTCGTGATCCAACTTCCAAGAATTAAGTGGGCTCCACACCTATATTGAAGAGGTACAAGAGGTACCTAGGAACCTGACTTATTACGTCCTGAGTCCTGTCCTGCCTTCTCTGCTCTCATTCTCAAAGTGCTATGTTCTCAGATTCCCGCGGAGAAAGAGAGAAGAAGAAAAGCTAGACGTGTACTCCGTATATGTAAGAAAAATTGGGTGCTGGGGAGATGAACGGTGAACCAGATCCTTTGCGAGTCTACGGAGTATGGAAAATTGATAACGTACCTAGGGTACATACCTAACATACCTAGGTACTTATCTGTGCGTAGCAGTGGCGAGGTTACATGGCTGCTTTGGCAGCCTGTTAGAAGTTTAGAACTTAGGTGGGTTTTGCTTTGTGTGCATGCCACATCATACATGGGCATATCTGGTCTTGAATGTCTTGGGTGTGTGCCTTGTGTTGAAATTGTGGTAACTTTGTGCTATAGTTATCTCTCGCTCTTTATTATTCTCGTGAAAGTTGTCACACAGATACATACAGCCACTGTACCTACCTCTCTCTACCTACAGGCTACCTAGGTGAACACTGGCTCACTTACTTACAGTACCTACCTACGGAGAGTACATACTCACCTTCCCAGGTACTCACTTATTATTCACTCACTCGACACACAACCTTGCTCGGTCTCTCACTCGCTCTTCACAACTCAACTCACTCACGAGTCACGAGTCACTCCCTCATCACTCGCGGGCTCATTTGTCCACAATTACCGATTACCCCTCACACACACACACCTACATACTCGTGAGTCGGGCCATGAGCCATGGGCCATGGCAATGCATGTCGATCCTGCCCAGCGCCCACCGCACCGCATTTCAGGCTCCTCATTCAACGCAACACCGCGTCCTTTCGCTCATCCACCATCCACGGACCACCTGCCTGTATGTAGTATGTACCTACTATGTAGGCTGAGACTCTGAGTCGTGACCAGTAATAATAACAGGTAGGTACTTACACCCACAGCATCCCCCACAACAGCGCACAACACCTTTTCTAGAGCCTTCTCTCCAACACCCGAAAGCCTCACCAAGCCCTTGAGGCTTCAACGCAGAGGCAACCAACTCTCTTCCCTCATCGTCGTCCACAACGAAGACATTCATGATTCCTCGCATTACGTTATCATTGATCAACATCCAACTGAGTCCTGCCATCTCTGCTCAGTGCTCATCACATCGCCTCACCTCACCTCACCTCACCTCACCTTACCAAGCCAAGCCACGTAATCTCTCATGCAGATTTCCACGCCCTCACATGCCACCGTGTCTTGTTCGAAAAGTTGAGCCACTGTTGAGAAGCTACTAATAAAGCGCAACACAAATCTTCAACGCAGCATGAAAGATGCCTCCTTTTTGTTGCAAGCATTATTGTACAAAAACTCGAATGGGTATCATTGCAACAAGTCTCTCCTTTTGACCAAAAACAAGACGCCGTTTTGAGAGCCAGCCCCTCGGGGCTAAGGCGTGAGATCGTACAGCGCTCCCGAAACAAAGAGCAAGGTAAGCACCGCCTTCCTCCGGGCGTACCACTCCAACAGAATATACATAAACAGAACAACGGGGATCTGATGACGATGAAAAAAAAAGCGCTGCGTCTCTGCGTCTGAGTCTCTGCGTCTTTGCAAGAGCTACCCAGCTACTCCGTCTATTCGTCTCACGCGTCACTGACGGCCCGTGGAGCAAAACCCCTCTATCCCCAACTCCTCTTCCACCACCAACATCGCCTACTCTTTCACAGCTTCACTTCGCGTCCATGATCTGCGGCAGTCGCTTGCGGTCGTCGCTCTCTTTCTCCATTCGCCTCATCTCGCCTAGCGTCTTGCTTTCTGTCGTGGGCCTTACGGCTCTTCATAGAACCATCTATAGGCAGAAGATGTGGTACCAAAGCCACGACAGAGCTATGTGCAAACGTGCATTGTCGTTGGCATACCTCTGATTGCCGGGTGCCGCGTCTTCTGCCTACAGGCAATTTCACAAAGAGCTGCAAGACTCCTAGGGCAAAAAAAGAAAAGAAAAGAAAACAAGTTTTCAAAAAAAAAGAAGGCCTTTCCAAACTCCGTGAGCAATGAAAGCAAACCCCTTTGGTGAGAAAACGCCGTGCCACTTGTTGTGTGCCTGTCGTGAAGCACGCTGGAATCGCAGCGGCGTGCCTTCGCCCGTGTACCCTGCTGGATACGATTATACACCGCCACCCATGAAAGCTGCCAGGTCGTCGTGGTCGAGCAGCTGCCGCTCTAACGCGTGACAAAGCTCAGCAGGCGTCATGTCCTGGTGGCTCGTGGTCCATCCGTCTTGCGGAACGGGGACAGGAGCTGGACTAGGAGATGCGCCTGGACTTGAGTGATTGCCATCTAAAGGCTGCATCAAAGCCTGAGGAGCGCCGGCATGAGACGAGGTGCCAGTAGCCACTGTTGTATGGGCCGCGGCTCCGGAGCCACCGTTGATGGTGGTGACGCCGCGTCGCGACACGGGTGCAGGAGGCTCACTGTCACCGCGGGCAGATTCTGACACGACTCTGGCGGCTGATGCGACAGGAGCGGGAGTCTCTCCGGCAACTGCCCCGGCATGGTGATCGTGATCCATGGCGTCAGGGTCCGAGTCGATATGAGACGAAACCTCGGCCTTGATGCCGTTTCCGTTGTGAGGAGGATCAGAACCACGCCGACTTGACGAGCTATTTGAGCTCTCAGAGGCAGATCGAGCATGCGTGATGAGAACCCGCTGCATGACGACAACATGCTTGAGCCAAGTCGCAACCAGTGGCCAGCTTTCGGCACCATTGTGGATGAACCTGACCCCGTCACACACCATGTGAGCGGCCGTCTCTACAACGGTGGGCGGCGTGAACCCCTTCAGCGACAACCACGCTACTGTCGCACTCGTGATGAAGGCACAGAAAAGCATCTCAATAGGCAGACAGGTGGGGGTGTCCTTTTCTGTGCCGGTGTCGAGAGCGTTGAGTAGCAGGCTGACGGAGTGGCATGACGCGAACACACGGTCCACGAGATCACGGCACCTGGGAGTCAACCTGAAGGCGTCAAAGTTGAAGTCGGGCGACATGACGGCCTGCAAAAGAAGGCGGCGCCGTGCAAGCAAAGATGCGCCGTGCAACAAGCAGTGAAGCATGGCATATGTATACTCCGACCCCATCGCCACGTGCATGTTGACGTGTTCAGGCTCCTCGACCAACTGCATGGGCAGAGACGCGCGGAAGCCTTCAATGCTGGCAAGAAGTTCATCGCAATCTGCCTCACAGAAGGTGGCCACCGTTGTCGTTGTCAGCATGCGGACCACATCATACCAGATCCTGGATGCCAGGACAATGTACCCCAACTCGCCAATCTCTCCAACAGTGGCAGGGCAGGAAACCGGTGCAACCGATTTTGCAGGAGTCCCTCGAGGAGACTTTTCTAGAGACTTGTCGGGAGTCTCGTTAGAAGAGTTCTGGAGGATTTTGCCACAGCGACTAAAATACTCGGGCAAAGTATTGACGCTTACTGGATTGGCAAATGCAAAATTGATATCGAGACAGGGGAGTGGCACAGTGGCAATATCCTGGGACCTCAGGGCGGTGAACCGGCCAGATGTGGTGGTGAGCAAGCAGTCAAGGATATACACCAACCACAGTGTACGCCGCAGGGATTCTTGTCGAAGGAACTGGCTACCCATGTTCGGGTTGTTGCATTCACCTGATACCTGGTACATGTGCAGCATGCGCGCTGCCTGACCGAGGTAGATGTACGCCCGAACGGCGTTGCGAGATCCCCATTCGTGGATGACGACAAGACATAGAGCCTGTATGTCGGACAGACTAGGCTGATCCAAGTTCTGGTTTACAAGCACAATGGTTTTCGCAGCGAATGTTTCTGCTGCCAGGGTGGGAGACCCATATCGGCGGATGAGAACGGGCGAACTTCTACGTGCCAACCAAATGTCAGTCAAGACGATTCAATAGGTTGAGAGGAATAGGCATCCTTCTTACCGTGCTGCGCAAGTCAAAAGTCCAGAAACAAGACTCGAGTTCAAGCTAGCTTTCTTCAAGTGCTGAACGAACGAGGGCTTATGGAAGGCCACACAAGCTGGAAATGTCTTTGAGATGACACGTTCACATTCCGCAATCAACTCCGGTGTGAGTCTGAGAGCGAGAGGAGTCAGCAACGTTGTTTGTCATTGCGACAACATCATGGACATGCAGCGGGTAAGATGAGCAGAGCAAGCTGGCTGGTGGTGGAGCTGTCGGCGACGGCGGCGGCAGCGGTCGCCGGTGGCAGACTCGGAGAACTCGTCCCGACGAAAAGCCGACTTGGCACAGCCAGCTCGGTGTCATGTGAGACAGGACCAGAGACCCAGAGGGGCGTGAAGTCCGGCATTCCGGTACAGAAAAGTGGTCCGCACATAATAGCGTGGCACTGTGACGCCGTCCGGCGCAGCATTGTGCGGATGGACAGACAAGAAAGACCGAAAGATGCAGACACGCAACGGACAAAGAAGCAAATGGCAGAGAGAGAGAGAGCGCAGTGCAGACGGCCAACTTACTTTTCTGATCCTATGGGTGCGCCGCGCGCAGACGAAGCCGAGCCCGTGACGGGCGCATGTCTGGCCTCAGATGCTCCGGCTCCTGGCCCGGCGGCCGGCAGAGCCTCGCGAGCTGGCCGACGATGCGCGCTTGACTGGCGAAGAGCCGGGCTCGGAGGAGGGCCATAGTGATGCTGTCTCGAGTTTGATGGCAGGTAGCAGTCATGCATGCCCTTGGAGCAGTTTTTGCACGGAAGCTGGCCGTTCTCGTAGACGCACCTCGTCTTGCCCTTGCGACAGCGGACACATGCGCCGCCCGCCCTGAGGGCGTTTGTGCGAGTGTTGGAGCTGGACGACATGAGCACAGCTAGGCGTGACGAGGCGAAAGAAGGAAGTGAGCGATGGTGCAGCGACTGGCGCAGGCCACAGGCGCGGAGTGAAGTTGTGGAAGACTGGCGATGCTGGCGGTGGTGCGAGGTATAGCGCTGGGAGAAGAAGGGTTTTGCACACGGGGCCGTCAGTGACGCGTGAGACAAACAGGCGGAGCAAATGGGTATGTATTGTAGGTATGAGACTCTTGCAGACGCAGAGACGCAAGAAACGCAGGAGACACAAGAGACGCAGAGACAAAGACGAAGAGAGCTTAGTGAGAGGAGCTGGTGAGAGATGGGGTTTGGGGTTTATATAGGTAATTGCAAAAGGAAGTATGTAAGGAAAACGATGAAAGAGGGAAATAGCAGAGCACGGAGGCCAATGTGGGAGTGAAAAACAAGAAGCCAGGGAAATGGGAAGTGCGGGTGAGGGCAAGGCGAGGCAGACACGGTCGGCCACACGGATCGGGCGGCGGAGCTGGAGCCTGGGGCCATCTGTATGTAGACTTGTCGCTCACAGCTCACAGCTCACAGCTCACACGCTCCAAACGCTCCAAACGCTCCAAACGCTCCAAACGCAAGGCACGGGCGAACCGGCAAGGGCAAGCCGAGTCTCGCTGCAAGATGCAAGATGTATGTGCATACATACATACGACCCTACCTAACATGTACCGGTATGTACTGTCATTGTACATACATGTGTGTACATAGATACCTATCGTACATCCTGCCAGCCGCCGACATGACTGTGTTTTGAAATTTGTATCACTTGTGCCACCTGCGCGAACCGTCCGACGCCGCTTCTCCCAGCCGTCATCGTCGTTCGTCCATCCGTTTGCCTCTACTCCGTAATTAGATGTCCGCCGAGGCCCCGTATGTGGGTCCTAGCTGCGCCTGCTCATTGGATGTTTGAGCCGGTTTGTTGGTTGGTTTTCGCACATCAACGGAACGGCATGCTCCTTGCCTCTTCGATTTCCCGCGTCGCGTCGCCGTCTTTTGCCGCCTCCCTTCTCCGTACGTTATAGTTACAGCCTGAGAACGGTGGTCGTTCAGGCGCCGAAGCCACCTTTTCTCAAGACGGACAAGATATCTTCAGCGAGAGAGACACCATTTGCCCGATGATGCAGCATCAAGAATCTCATCATCTCGTCGGTACACCACCACCCACTCACTGTCCAGCGCCGGGAACTGCTTCAACGTTACTCTGTACAAGGCCGCATCGAAGGGGTTTGGAAAGCTTGCAGAGCTCGGTACGGCGGCGCTACCCGAGCCAGCTGCATACGGAGTCCACTCGATTGCGACCCGACGTTGCCAACACGTTAGCCAACACGTTAATTCAATGTCCGGGGGCATCTCTCTGCATGTCCGGAAGCACTTAGCACACACGCCAAAGGGGACCGTGACGAAGCTCATGCTCGGTCCAACGCTGCAGGCTTCGGCAGGGGGGGGGGGCAGTTGGGCGGATGAGCTGTCACACCGGGCGGTGATCGCCTTCGTCTGATGGCCACAGCCAGGCGAGGCCAGAAGACCTTTGTCACATTGCCGGGCTGTCGGAAAGCTAGCAAGCCCTCGTTGCACAAGATCAGTTTTTGCTTCCAATACTTCGGACTTGACGAAGAAGCAGGCCATGCCGTCGGGGGCACTCCGACCTCCGTGACCGGCCGCCGTCATTGTGCGTTATCGTGTCACCGTCTGCACTTGACTCGACCCACCGTTGGTCGTTGTAACTTGTAACTTGTTGCCGTTTCCCCTCCGTCATTGCCCGGCGGCCCCCCTTGTTTTACCATTTGCTATCAAGGCACTCTACAAAACTGCGAAGAGCAGAAGAGGAGAAGAGGAGAAGAGGAGAAAAAGGGGCTGTGACCACGTCCATCGGGGAGCAATGGACTAGATGGGGCAGACGGAAAGATGTACGGAGGATACGCGAAAGCGAATGGCCAATGCGCCCATGCGACCATGACAGCTTGCAGTCGCCCACATCCCTGCCATATTTAAGGTTCTTGTCTTTTGGCGAACATTGCATGAACATTGAACATACAGCCGCTGCTTCAAGGGTTGTCGTGATATGTCTCCGTAGGCAGCTGTCACTGACCGGTACGTCCGCTCATTACATCATCCCCCCTGGAAGGACCAACCGGCCAACCGACATCATCTCCTGCGCTATGAGTCCATGACAGGAAAAGAACAACGGCCAAGCCCGGTGCCCGCGACGCACGGAGACGAATGAAACGTGCGGCACATCTGTCCGGCAACAAGAGAAAACGATCCAAAGAGAAGAGGCGGGGGCCGCATCAGACCAGGGTTAGGGAAGGAACAACTTGGCCAGAGCTGTCCGGGCATTTGATTGCCTCGGCGGCTACTGTAACGTGAAGCGTTCCAATCTCCAGTCATCAGTTGACAGGCTGCAGGGCCGTCCACTAACCACCACGAAATAGCACACTCCACACATCACATATCATCACAGACAAGTCATCACAGACAAGCATAAGTCAGCACCATCACCAAACGTCAGCACGAATCACAAGAAGCAGTGCCAGAAACTTTGAGCAATGACGACGCGATAAAATGGAATTTACACTCTGTAACAAGCAGTACATATGTAACACCGCGGCTCATCCTGACGTCCCGCCGCTCGCGTCTTCGGAACCTGGCAGCTTGGCAAAGGACGGGTGGGGCCGTCGCGGCGCGAGACTGATGGAATTCAGAGGAGCAATCTGCAAGACGAGACGAAACGCCAGTTGCCTAGCCACCTTTCCAGCGAGGCACGCAAGGGAGGAGGCGGCCTACGGAGTAGACTCCGGCGTCCGCCTAGAGTCTTCCTCACTATAATGATCATACGTTGTCTGCGGCTGGCGATGCCACGCTTGAGTCTTTGTGACGGATGCGGTCAATTATGGCCTTGGGTGGCAAGTTGGACCGCTGACTAGAGCACCGTCGTGGAGCTTGATACGATGTTGCCGACCGAGTTTTAACTCAACAAAGAGAAGGGGCTGGGTTCTCTCCGCAGTTGACTTGCCATGAACACAGACAGATAGGTAGACTGCCTTTTAACTTGGAAGCGGGCGAATCCTGCTTTCTGCTCTGCAGTTGTTGAGTTGTGAACTTGCAGATTGCTGCTGGCAAATGGCAACTCAGAACTATGTAACGAGTTCCCTCCCTTCGGACGTGCATAGGTACTCCGTACATACATACATTCATTCTATTTTGTGCGCCTTGTGAATCCATGGAAGCATTGACCCATGCCTTTGGCCCCTTTCTGTTTGTTGCCCTTCTGTAACTGTTGCTCTTTGCTGATTTGGCTCGCTGTGACTGGCCGTGTCCATTTCACCGGCCGTCCTCGGCGGCCAAGCCTGCGCCCCGAAATTGAGCACGGAAGCAGGGTCCAAGGTCTTCCGAGACGCTGAGGCGGAAATACGGAATGCAGTCTCAACCAGACGCACGAATGCGTGGCCGGCAGTAGGGGTCAGCCGGCCGGATGCCGTTAGTGCACTGTGCACATGCGTCCCCTTCCGTTCCGTGGCATCAGATTCAGACGAGACGGGGCCAAATCTCTAGCCGGAGTACTGTTGTACCAACAGGCTACATACGGAGTACAGCAATAGGTACCTACGTATGTACTCCGTATGTACTCTGCAGTCAGAGGACGATGCTAGGACTCGGGAGTCGGGACTGGTGGAAATGTGGCGTACTCACTGGCGCCCTCGGCTTCATCACAAGGTTGCCCGGGGCCGACGACTTGTCGCGTCCTACAAAGTTTGGTAACGGAGTACGGAGTACATACAAATGATACAATACAAGTTTGCTGGGTGCAAGGGGTTCGCGGCGTGTGCTGCACCATTCCATTCCGACGGCGAGACTCACACGACGATGGGCACCGAAATGTCTCTCGGTATCTCGCGCATGTATGCTGCGAATCTACTGCGCAGTGCGAGCGTTCGATGCGCAAGGACAATGATCTTGCGGCAGGATCGGATGAGGGTGGGCTGACAGCCTGACGGGCCGCTCTGATAAACAACTTGATGTTCATCCTGTGGTCCCTCTACATCTACATACATGTATGTATATGTATCTCATATGTATAGGCTATGTATGTACATACCTATGTAGATAATGTATAATGTACGGTAGTATGCTCGTACATTCTGTATCGAAGGCACGAATCGAAACGTTTGCAATGTCTTTGAGACCCCCGTAACGGCGTAAGAGGTACATAGGTATGTACATTAGGTATCTACGGAGTATGTACACAGATGTCCGGGCCGCGGGAGAAGCGCGGTCGGCAACGGCACGCGTAGCGCCGAAGGGGTCGGACGCCGCGCACCAGCGCATCATCTCACCACTGCTGCTGCACCAGCAGCAAACTTCTTTGCCCTGTGCAATGGCTGCGCAGCTAGGTTACAGGTATGTACATGTATACCTAGATATGTGTATATGAATAGGTATGTACCTACATATACGGAGTACATACATACTCCGTAGATGATTCACGAATTAGGTACATACATACCTAGAATCTTGGACCAGAAGTCGGGGAGACGTTATTTTTCACCCCAGATTACCCAGAGGTTTCTATAGCTAATCCGAGTATCCGACCCAAGACAGCTTCTTTTCTACGCTCCCATGTTCCATATGAAAAGTGCATATGTACCACAATTCGCCATACGTTGTATCGTCCAATTTGAGCTTCATTTTTGTGCCCATGTCCCTTCCAGCACGGCCTCAACAGGACGACGACAAAGGTGCAAAGCGAGAGGAGGTGCTGCAGACTGCAGTGCACCTTGGACAAACCATACCTATTTAGGTAACTTGTGGTGACAATGTGAATGAATCAGTTCTTGGGGTGAAAAATAAGGTCTCCCGACTTATGACAGAAGTTCGGTGACAGCCAGCCTAGAAAAGGCATTTTGTTGCTCATCAACGGGAGATGAAATTGAATCCCCCGCCAGTATGTAGGTACATAGGTGCGCGGCTCATAATACATACATAGGTATGTACCTAGGTACATAAGTACCCTTGCCCCACCACCATCCTCTTCCCCAGCTTTGTCCGTCGCCGCCGTTCCTGGCGCTGGGAACTTGGAAGGCGAAAAGAGCAAAGCAACTGCCAACGACCCACAGCCTATGAAACAAATGACTCCTCTTTCCGAACGCCGATCCGGAGCTTGCTCCGGCCGGCAGATAATTTAGATTTCTAGCCCTTCCTAAATAGGCAAGGAGAGAAAAAGGATCAGTGAATTAACGAGATACATACCTTAGGTACCTACCTAGGTATGTACATACATACAATATACCATAATACCACATCGGACAACTGAGACGCGTCTTTTTTAGTCGCGTGGATCGGCGAAGTATGAGGTAGCCAGTAGGTAGGTTCATCACTGACCAGGCCTGCTTCTTTCACGTCTCGCATCGTAGGTATTTCTGGTTGCATGGTCGGGCATTGTTGCATGGCACCAAGGGCCGTGGACCAAATGGTGGCATTTCCATTTCCGCGGCATTCCATTTCAAGCCGCCATGCAGAGGGGGCATACTTTCTATAGTTTGACTACCTAGTTGTCTCGTTATTTCAGGAAATTGAGGAGAAGCGCATGCGCAAGGCGGCCGAGGCAGAGAACTTAGAAGAAGCGAGCCATGGCCAAGGCAGCTAAAATACGGGGTGTATATCTCGTAGCCTGTAGGTATGTAGTCGGGGCTTGTAATGCTACTGCTAGCTCCTTATGCGCACTCTCAATGCGGATACGAACTCTGGTCGGGGACTACTTGCAGCCGGAAGAGGCATTTATTTACGGAGTAACCTGCCATGCAACGGAAGCCGTGAAAGAAGAAAGGACACATACCTAGGTAGCAGGCTGCAGAAGAGCAAACTTCAAAGACGCGGAAGGAAGGAAGGAAGACAAAAAGAAGCAAGCAAAAGGAAGAAGAAAAAAAGAAGAGAAAAGAGAAGAAACCGAATCAAAGAAGCAACAAAAGAACAAAAAGAAACGAACGTCAACGATATCAAAGAAATCCCCTCATAGAAATAAACACACACACACACACGGCGTACGTACATACCTAGGTAGGTAGGTACATCAGTCATCAACACGCCCAAGTGCCATTCGGAAACGCAACTCCATACTCCAACGTCAAGCGCACCGCCTTTCCCGCATTCAGACTCACATCCCACAACACCTCCCCATCCCTCCTCAAACTAGCCCGCGCACTCCCCCAATCCGTATTCTCTCCCGCCTCCAAGCCCGCCGTCCCGGTCCGCACCTCGGCCCCTCCCACAGATAAGCCCAGCGGAGTGAGAATGTCGACGCGCAGCTTCTCGTCCTGCGAGAGGGGCACCTGATCCAGAACAATCACCGAAGTAGTAGCCTTCATCGTCGTCGTCGTCGTCGTTGTTGTTGTTGTTGTTGTTGTTGTCGCAGCAGCAGCAGCCCTCGTATTATGCAGTGTAATACACCGCGTAAACACCGCCGAATTCTCCTTGCTAAATAACCCCGCCGACGTGCGCGCCCGCTGGATCACCGGCCGCGGATACGTAACCTGTATAGCGGGATCGATCCCCAAACTCAACACAAAGGTCTCCCCGGCGCTGCACCTCGGAAGGATAGTCCGTCCCATGAAGCTCCCGTCGAGGCGGAGGGCGGTACGGCCCTTGAAGAGGGTTGTTTTGGAGGTATTTTTGAATTTGGCCTTCAGGTAGGCTACGGGGTTGTGCTTGGGGATGACGGTGTGGGTGTAGGTGATGTTTGTGAAGCGGATGTGGGCGACGCGGTGCTTTGTGGGGGTGCTTTTTGGGGGGAGGGTTTTGGGGGAGGGGAGGTGGTAGGTTGATGTTAGGCCTGTTTCTAACATGATGGATTCGTCTGAGGAGGAGGAGGAGGAGGAGGTATCCGAGTCATCCTCATCGTGGTTGTTGGAGTACGAGGTCGGTTCGTGGGATTGTCTGGAGGGGGGAGCTTGTTTTTTGGTGGGATGTAGTCCACGAAGCATCGTTCGGGTGTTCGGTGATGGTGCGACAGCGCCGCTGCGTGGAGGTGCTGCGTTTCCAAAGGCAGTGACGTTGGGTGAGGGCTGTGAAGAAGCTCCAAAGAGTCCTGATAGCCCCGATAGTCTGGAGCTGTGCGTAGTAGTGGATGCACCAGGCAAATTCGACCGAGCTACGGCTTCTGTCGTCGTCGTCGCCGCCGCCGCTCCTCCACCATCATGGCCTGTATCTGATGCCGATATGGGAGCTGCTAGAAGTTGTGTTGTAGCCGCAAGCGGCACAGAGGGAGGCAGTGGCATCAGCTCTGCAGCATACCTCACACACCTTTCATCCAAAACCTTCTCACTTCCCACAGACCTACCACCCCGGAGCCTAGACAGCGGCCGCGCCTCCTGAGGCTCCTGCTCCGGAACCCCAAACATATCCCCTCTCGACTTATTATGCGCCCTATCCAGCTTCTGCTTCTCCAGAGCTTCCTTCTCACTGCGCACCTCGTCCCTACTCCGCGCAATCTCCTCCAGCACACGTCCATGCCCATACGGCGGCGGCCCCTGCACAAGACTCACATACCAGGGCTCCAGTGTTGGAATCGCGTCATCGAGTCCCGAGAAGGTAGCCTGCGAAGTCGACAGCACGACTTTACTATTCGTCCACGTCTCAGACGTCCAGTTGTGCAGCTCTGCGTCAAAACTCAGCGTGCCCGTCGCGGTCGTGGTCCAGAGCTGGAGATCGTAACTAGGGACCCAGTAGGCCGCGGAGGTTACGTACGATAAGACCAAGTCACACGGCGGGCGTGGCGTCACAGCCTCTGCATTCTTGTCAGGTGGTGTCGCTTCTGCGGGATCGAATTCGGGGGGTTGTTGCGTTGTGCTTGAAGAAAGTGACGTTCTGCGAGAATGGAACGGGGTGTCTGGGTTCATCTCAAGCGTGATTCTGACGGTGTAGCAGTATTTTGGCCAGAATTTCTGGCATTCGATCCGGAGACGCCCCTTTTCCTTTTTGCGCTCTTCTCGCCGGCGGGTCTTTTTCAACAAGTCTTTTTCTTTTGCTTTCTGTAGTTTTTCTCGGAGCTTCTCGGCCTTGGAGCGGGCTTTGTCGTCTAGTTTCTGTAGCCGATGTACTTCGTTGATTTGTTCCTCCATCTTATCGTTCACGTCTCTCTGCTGCGCCAATCCGGCCATGTAATCACCATAGACACGGGATCGCTGCTCCTTGTACGTCTGTAGACTTTCCTCCGTGATGGAGGGGCCTTTTTTGCGGTCCCAGGTCTTGCTGTAGGTGTCTAGGAGCTTCAGGCGGCTCTCTGCGCTGGAGACTGCCTCGTCGGCGAGTGTGCGGGCATCGTGTAGGGAATCGAGCTGTCGCTTTGCCTGTTTTAGGCCGGGGCCTTCTCTCCATGGTGTGAATTCGAGGTCGTCGTCGTCGTCTTCATCCCCTTCGGTGTCATCGCTGTCCAGTTCGGGGTGGATTTCCTCAAAGATGTCCCGGTTGGGTAGAGCCTCGATGGAGACGTCGCTGATGGTGAAGGCGGGTCCGACTTCAACCTTGATGGAGTCTTGGTCTACAGAGGGACTGAGGCCCTGGATGGTGATTTCGTTGGTGCCGGGTTGGAGGGGGATGTTTTTGACGTCGCGGTGAATTTGAGCTCTTGATGGGAAGAGCGTGACGGAGCGGGTGTTGAGGTCGCGAATTTTGTATTCGATTTTGTTGATGAAGTCCATTTTATCGCCCTTTCAACGCAAACTTTGTGTAGGATTTTGGTTTGTTGGAATCACTCGTTAGTTTTCTCTCTTGATTCTTGTTCGGCGTGCTGGCGTGGATGGGTGTGTTGGGCTGGGTGGGCGGCTGAGCCTGATGAGTCGTGACAGAAGGTGGCGACGGATATGCAGCATTTACGCCGTAGGCCTATAGAATACGGCCATTTCACAGGCTGTGCAAGTCTGGATATGTAACACAGCTCAGACGAGTGGTAAGTCGTACCAATACTCGACAATGATCTTGAAGCACTTATTACACGGGTGAGTCGTGACGGTACACCAGTTTCGGTCGGCTATTGGCGGGTCGCGCGCTCAAAGTATTAGGTAGGCTCGGGCACTTTACCGGCAGCCGACGGTTCATCGCAACGGCGATGCGAAACTTTTGCAACCTGTCCAAGACAAGATGGAAGCGCCGTGATACCGGTTGAGGTGCTGCGTGCAGCGTGTGAGGTTGGCGTCATTCCCTCATCATTTGCCGCCTTTGCGAAGAAATACTGGGTGCTGCGGCCACTGCTGCCCGGTCGCTGTAGGTACCTAATCCTAATGTATGTATGTACAGTGTATGTACTTGAGTCTAGAGGGGTGCCTGTGAACAGCTGGCGGCCGTTGGTAGGCGGAATGTGGCCACTGCAGTGAGCAGCAGCACCCAACCTCCTCTCTTCACATGAAGTCATGGGGTTGACGGCGGACGCAGCTTTCATTAAGCTGTTGCATGGAAGTGCCATTTCTCACCCGCACTTTGCCTTTGCCATCACCGACTTTCATCGCGTCGTTGCTCACGAGGCAACGGGAATAAACGAGGGGAAAGGTAGAAAGCAACTCACCCGCCTACCTCCTAGGTATCAGTAGCCAAGCCAGTAGCCGCCATGGCCTCTGCCGAATCCTCCTCTCAGCCGCCGATGCGAGCCATCGATCCCCAACCGATACCATCTCCATCCAACGTCCCGTATTTCCAACCTCCTCCCGGACTCCAAACCTATCTCTCCCAGCCAGGCCCAGGCCAGTTCTTGTCTTCGCACCCCGCTCCGGAATCGTATATGCCACATCAGCCCGAACCCGGCAGCACCGCAAACAATCCGACAATCCCGGGCCGGACACTGACGCCCACGGCCCTTCCCGCCCCCCTGGACGTGCACAATCTCAAAGCCAATGCACAGTTCCATCTACGCGAGTACTTGGACGTCCGGAAGAAGATCAGCCAGGGAGGCGATGGATCTCAGGCGGCTTACGCGCTCGAGTCTCGTCTTCGCACCGAGGCAGGCATGGTCCTAGGCGAATTGAGTACCTTGCAAGCTGAAGTGAGAGCCCTGGCCAAGTCTGCGCAGGATAGTCGATGGTCGAGATTCTTTGTGGGGGGCGCCATGTATGTGCCGAGTCTGCTTTTGAGAAATCTTTCTTGAGAGGTTTCTTTCCTTATTAAGAAATATCATTTCAATATTAATACTCCGTCACAGTGCTGCTCTCATCCCCGTGGTCCGTCAGATCTTCCGGCGCGGCTCAGATGAAGACTCGCAAGTGTCCTCCAATGATACAGAGTACGCGTTCCGCAGATCAAAGGGGCTTCTTTCCGGCATTAGAAGGGCCATTTTGGGGGGCGGCGCGTTTGCAAAGATTGCCATGTTTGTATTTGCTGTTTTGTATGTCTTCCAGAATGAGGTGACGATTCGGGTGGCGAGGACGCTGAATAAGAGGCTGAAGGGGTTGACGGAGCGGGTGGAGCGAGGAGATGAGGATGTCAATGAGGCTGATTTGAGGATCTTTGACGGTTGGCGATGGAGAGTCGTTTTATGGTGACATCTTGGGGATTCTGTGGTGGCGAGTTTTGTTAGAAATAGAAACTCGGACAGATGCCAAGAATGAATCGCTAGCTTCTGTAGGTACCTACCTAGGTAGGTAGGTAGGTACCTACCTACATATCAAGTCAGGGGACAAAAGTGAAGCCTGAGAAGGAGAGAGACCCACTTGCCACTCACTTCGCAGTCTCTCGCGAGTCGCACGCGGCACACATCGCAACTTTGCCTCTTCACCAGCAGCAATGTAGAGCAAATGCGCACACATCAATGCGCGTGGGCATCACAAGGGCCGCACAAGGCTAACTTCTAAAAGGGAATTTCTCTCCTTGACGGAGGAGTATTGAGCCCACCATGAGTGCAAGCGACGCGCGAGACCGTCGTTTTCGGGCCCTCTATGCCCGGCCGACTGATTTCAAGGAACTTGCTCGACTGGATCCCGAGTTTGCTGCCGTGTGCGTACTCCCTTTTCACGCTGCCTTTGTTCTAGTATTCTCTTCTATCCATATTGTTATGCGTGCGCTATTCTAGCAATCTCTCCATGTCTTGATTCTTTTCTTCATCCAGGCCTCACTCACCAGCGTCATCACTCTTCTTACCGCGTCAATGACGACTAATCCTCAAAAGTGTCAAGGGCCGAGACTTGGACTTCCGGGATCCTAAATCGGTAATGCAACTCACCAAGACGTTGCTCCGACTGGATTTTGGCATCAAGATCCATCTCCCAGACGACAGGCTCTGCCCCCCAGTACGTATTGTCCAAGTCATCTTCCCCTCATGGACTTAGATGCATGTTTATAGACACCCATTGCTGAAATCTTATGGAAAAGGTGCCCAATCGACACAACTACATGATATGGCTGAAGGACCTCCTAGACACATCTTCTTACGACGAACCTGGCCAGAAGCGAACGGGTCTAGACATCGGCACAGGAGCAAGCTGCATCTATCCACTTCTAGGCTGCGCACAGCGTCCATGGTCCTTCATCGCAACAGGTACATACAGCCGAGCCGTTTCCCCCTCATATCCATGACTCCTTCTCCCCGTTGACATTTCTCGTCGCAGACACAGACCCCTCAAGTCTACAATGGGCCCAATCCAATGTCAAACTCAACGATCTCTCCCACCGCATTCACATCCTTCCTCGCCACCCGGACAGCCCTCTCATCCCTCTCAACGAGCCAGACCTACCCCCCACCATCGACTTCACCATGACGAATCCTCCCTTCTACTCCTCCGAAGAGGAGATGCTCCAGAGCGCGCAGAATAAGCACCGCCCTCCCTACACAGCCTGTACCGGCAGCACAACCGAGATGGTAACCCCCGGCGGGGAACTCGCCTTCGTGCAACGCATCCTCACCGAATCTCTCGTCTCGCGAGAGCACATACAGTGGTACACAGCCATGTTTGGCTTCCTCTCCAGCCTCACAGCCTTCATCGAGACGCTCCACGCAGAAAAAGTACAAAACTATGCGGTCACGGAATTTGTGCAGGGAAACAGGACGCGGCGATGGGCTGTAGGCTGGTCGTTTAAGGACTTGAGGCCAGCTCAGGCGGTTGCGAGGGGCACGAGGGCGGCGCTGTCCAAGAACCTTCTCCCGTGTGTGAGTGAGGTAGACATCCTGACCATGGATACATGGGAGTGTCCGATTCGGGACCTGGCGTGTGGGGTTTCTACGGCGATTGCGGCTCTAGAGTTGGTGTCTTGGGAGTGGGAGCAGGAGAGGTATGAGGGCGTTGGGCGCGCGCAGGGTAAAGTCTGGGCGAGGGCGTGGAGGAGACGAAGACAGCGAGAGAAGGAAAGCGGTGTTGGAACTAAGGAGGGCTCATTGTCAGCGGCGGTACCATCTTTGGGGAACGAGAGCATGTTCGGCTTCAAGGTGTGGATTCGCGCGTCGGTGAGGCAGGTTACCGTGGGATGTCGGTGGCTGGAGGGATTTGACGAGACGGCCTTTGAGAGTTTTCAGGGCTTTCTCAAGGCGACGGCTACGAAGGCTTTAGGCCAATGTTCGAGTGTCAAGACAGAGAGGGATTCGTGTGCTGAGGCAGGTGTATGAACATGTGTATCCGGGTTGTAGACGCCGTAGCGCAGTTCTCTAAATGTTAAGGGTCAAGTGCTGAGATAAAATAAGTGACCATGCACCGGGTGTTCACTGTTTGCATGCCAAGATGGATGTTTGGGGTATAGACGCAGAGTAGTTTTGAGGTGTGACGATGTCAAAAAGGTGGATAGATAGGAGAGGTTATGACACGATCGTTGAATCAATGCCTATCTTTGAGTTATAGGCTCAATGGCTCATAGATCAGACTCCTGTTGGGGCCTTTTCTATCAGCCCGTTCAGTAGCCACAAGCAGCAATAAGTCCATGAGCCTATGCGAAATACCGGCTTCCCTTCCCACTCTCATTAGGTACATATGCCCAGGATTACCGTTTCACCCTTCTCGCCTTTCGCAACACCAACACCAATCCGACACGCATTTTGGGTTATCGCTAGGTGTGTACTTACATTCATTCCCCCCTTCATTAGCCGCCACTTTCGCTCACAAGGTCAATGCCAACGTGTCGACCTGCCGACTGCAGCAGCGCATTATGCGACCAAAATCCTTCAACGCTATGAACATGTCTTCGCCCAGCCCAGAACTCAGACGCACTTTTCAATCCCACAACAACGGCGAGAGTAGGTATGTTACATGTACATATGTACACATATGTACAGGTGCAAAAGGGCGCCATCGCATTCATCCATCACGTTTCCACATGGGGCCGCGGGGGCGCATACAGAATCTGACCCTTAGCCCTGTCCCGGACCTGACTGTCTCGAGCACCTGACCCTCTCGCGGGCCAATCATCTTCGAGACGAAGTTTTGAGACAGTCAGG
>SRQH01000543.1:0-19127 GCA_018360345.1 Claviceps sp. LM84 group G4 | reverse complement strand
TGAGTTTTGAATTCCTGAAGTCGCTCTTCGTACACTGGCACAGTAGGTGCGTAAGTCAGTTGGGAGAATGCCTGAAGGAAGTCCGTAAACAGAGGATCACGGACTATCTTCATCACGGGCGACCAGAAGTCGAAAAGGGCATGACTCTTTGCGAGTTTTCGTGCGCCTCTTCTTCGAGGGGTGCGTGCCGGTATCGTGAGGTGTGAATTTGAATGCCTTCGCGCAGCGTAAACGAACAGAGCTTACAACATCCTCGGAATTTTTCGTCCGCCGGTGGATTGCGAGGCTGTAGCCTTGAATTGAAGCTAGCTGCTTGGCTGACTCGATCGCGTCTTCGCAAGAGTCAAATGTTTGCAATGGCTCAGAAGCTTGCTCAGGGACTGGCTTAGAGGCACGATCCATGGTGACAACACTGTAGACGCGCTTCGTATCGTTAGCCGTAGGCGCAAATGCTTCATAAATGAGAAGATTGGCGTTACATACAAAGTTTCAGAAGGAACTGCAATGGGATGATGGGATGATGGAACTGGAGGTTGGTCTGTTGAGAATTGAAATCAGATGCAGGGGACGAACGGTCACGTGTACGACAAAATATCGCCGGTCGCGGCGATTGGGGTTGCGGGATAACAGAATGGGGTTGCTGCATAATGAGACCCTTAATCTATAGTCTTTCATACGTTATGAGAAGGCGATAGCATTTCTCTTTAATACTGGGTATCTTTTTTTTGAAAACGCAAATGCAGCCATCCAGTTATGGGGTGAAGAGTAAATTCGTGTGTCAGTTCAATCCATTATCAATGCTTTCTCTCTCATCACCCCTTTACAACTTGACTGTTCTCTTGGATGAACCGCATCTGAATCGAGTGCTCATGCGCGATTACAATGTTTTATGTTTCATTCGAAAGCGAATATCTTTCTCTTCAATATGAAGTTATTTTCCCATGCGCGAATGCATTCGTCAAGCCACGATATCAATCTGATCTATTGTTCATTGCTGCCTCTTGCTCCTTACAGTCTGTCACGTAAGCCGGGCAACCCTAGATCACGTGGCCCGGTTTTAAATCGGGTTGGCAAAACCCATCTGCAACCGCCATCGGGCTTTGCGGACTTTTAAAAGTGGGGGGCAGTTGGCGATGGGTGTACCCTGGCAGTTGGCGACGGTCTGACCGTCTGACACCTCGAAAACCTCTACTCCGTATGCTATCGTGGGGCTGTGCATCGGGCCGATGTGGTCCGACCGCGGTTCCTATTGCATACTTGAAAGTTTTTCTGCTCGCCGGTGATCGGCGCGGCAGTCGCTGGATGGTGCGCTGGGAAAGAAAAGAAAACGATCAAGGCGGAAAGAGAGGCAAGGATGAAGAGAGCTGGCTGGCCCCTGGGATGACTGTAGCCAATAAGCGTGTTCAGCCCTCTCGCATTTGGTGCTTGAACAGGCTCTGGAAGGTACATATGTACATACTGATGCTCGCCGTCGCGCTGCCAGACGCTGTCTATTATGTATTAGGCAAATGATCAGTTTCATCAGTCCAGCTTTACGGAGTACCCCGTATAAAATTGAGATGCCGATTCCAGTCCGCTCGGCCGCCTGGACCATGTCAATTTCATTGTTCACGTTTCATTCGGCCGAGACGTCCATGCGGTAGGTACAGGTACAGTACCTACCTACCCTTGCGTCATTGCCCCGGGAGGACGGGAGGGGCATTAAGGTGGACCGGGAATATTGAAGCGGCAGGAGCCCGTCGCGCCCCTTCAGATAAATTTAATCGATCTGCATCTGACATGTAATCTGGACTGGGATTTGCACGAGTTCTTTCATTGATTTAGGTGTTTCCCGGTCTGCATTGTGTCCGGCCGGCCCAGCCACCGGCACCACAAGCAGCATCAGAAAACATTACCGCAGGTTCCTACCCTGAGAACACAGTGGCAACACACCATGAGCATCACCTCTGGCGGCCACCGCCCTCAGAATCCAAACTCGCAAGATAAAGACCAAGACCGCCACCTCCCCCTCGGTGAACGCCTCAGCCAGCAACAATCTACGACCGGCTCGATATGGATCGCCGAATCGCTGTCCCTACCCCGTGAGGCCCTCTTCGTAGCTGTGGTCTGCATGGCCCAGTTCTGCACACGTATGTTACCCCGTAGTTCTGTCCATGGCTATTTCGACTTGCTTGCCGATTGTACTGATCTTCTTATCAATCCTCAGAGGCCGCCTACATGAGCACCCTAGTCCTCCTCAGCACCATCGGCGAGAGCTTCCACGTCTCGTCCGCACCACGGCTAGCATGGCTAGTGGCCGGCTATTCCCTCACCGTAGCCACCTTCATCCTCTTCTCAGGCCGCCTAGGCGATGTCTATGGCTACAAGCGGATGCTCCTCATCGGTTTGTCCTGGTTCTCGCTCTGGTCCCTAATCGCCGGCCTGAGCGTCTACTCCAACTATACCCTCGCCGTTTTCTCACGCGTCCTTCAGGGCATCGGCCCGGCCATCTGCCTCCCTAATGCGCTCGCCATCTTTGGCGCCGCGTATCCTCCTGGTCACAGAAAGGCCATGGTCTTTGCCTTCTTTGGCGCGGTGGCCCCGATTGGAGGCATCGCCGGCGCCGTGTTTGCGTCTCTGCTCTCGCTGGCATGGTGGCCGTGGGCTCTCTGGGCCATGTGTATATGGTTAGCGGCCCTGGCGCTTCTGGGTTGGTATGCGATTCCTGATTTTCCCGATAACATGGAAGAAAGTTGCCAGTCATGGAAAGCTTGGTTTGAGATGCTGGACATTGGCGGTGCCTTTGTTGGCGTGGTGGCGTTGATTCTCTTTAATTTTGCGTGGATTCAGGCCCCTATCGATGGATGGGGAACCCCGACTATCATTGTTCCGCTGGTTCTGGGCCTGCTCATGTTTCTGGCATTTGGTTACATTGAGTTCAAGATGAGCCCGAAACCGCTTCTGCCCTTTTCGGCTGTCAATGCCGATGTTGCTTTCGTGCTGGCTGCCGTAGGGTGTGGGTGGGCTACCTTTGGTATCTGGACGCTGTACCTCGTCCAGTTACTTCAGCAGATCAGGGGTTTATCGCCGCTTCATGCATCTGTGTGGTTCCTCCCCGTCATCTTCTCTGGTGCGTGTGCTGCGGTTGTTACGGGGAAATTGCTCGGTCCCTGGCAGGTAAAGCCCCCGTATGTCATGACCATGGCTCTTTTGGCATTCACCACGGGTGCCGTCATCACGGCAACTGCGCCTGCGGACCAAATCTACTGGGGACAAGTTTTTGTTTCGATGCTCATTATGCCGTTTGGCATGGACATGAGTTTTCCTGCTGCGACGCTCATCCTGTCCAACGCTGTACCCAAGTCGCATCAGGGCGTGGGCGCGAGCCTCGTCAACACGGTTGTGAATTATGGCATTGCGCTTGGTGTGGGATTTGCCGGTACAGTCGAAGTACATGTCAATAGGGGCGGGGTGACCAAAGACGACAAGCTTCGGGGGTACAGGGGCGCCTTGTATATGGGTGTCGGAACGGCCGCCTTGGGATTATTGGTGAGCGGTGTATTTGTGGTTCGCGAGCAACTGAGACGGCCGAGAAAATAATGCTCGATTTTTTTTAAGGAGGCTGGAGTCTGGACACGACTAGCTTACGTTGAGGTCATCATGTGGAATGGTATAATCTAATTTCTATTGACCATATAAAGTACATAATAGGGCTCCCTTTTTGTAGATGATGGATCTCTGCACGTAACAAGCCCTGGCATCTCGGATCGACTTCAATCCCACGAAGCCCTCCTCAGCTTCAGAAAGCATCCATATTCCGTACATGTCTTTAAATGCGAACCCTCACCCCCATCCACAGCACCAATATGCAACAAGGACGGACCTCTTACTTCATAGATTGCCCTCCCCCGGCCCCCTTCCACATCACCAGTCGTAAAGAGCTCTTACTCCGTACAAAGCTCTACCGGAACACAACCGTCTTGGATCCATTCAAAAACACCCTTCTATCCGCATACCACCGCACCGCCGTCGCCAACACCAAACTCTCCACATTCGACCCCTCCTCCACCAACTCATTCGCCTCCATACTATGGTCCACCCTCGCCACACTCTGCTCAATAATCGGCCCCTCATCCAAGTCCGCCGTCACGAAATGCGCCGTTGCCCCAATAATCTTGACACCCCGCTCATATGCCTGATGATACGGCTTCGCACCCTTAAACGACGGCAAAAAGCTATGATGAATATTGATAATCCGGCCAGACATGGCGGCACAGAGCGTCGGCGAAAGAACCTGCATATACCGTGCTAGAACAATAAGTTCTATACCGTGCTGTTCCACAAGGGAGAGAATCTGGGATTCCTGCTGCGACTTCGTGTCCTTTGTAACGGGGAGATGGTGGAATTGGATGCCGTAGGAGCGGACGAGGGGTTCGAAGTCAGGGTGGTTGGAGACTATGACGGGGACCTACAGATGATGTTAATATAAAGTCTGTATTAGTAGGAGGTCACCACAATGGTTGAGGTGGCTTCTCTTTTTTCCGTCGTCGCATTCTTTGGGGAGGGGAGGAAGGCCGTGTAGAATAATTGGAAAAACCAAAGGCGCCTGTTGGTTACCTCGACGTTTAATTGCCCCGTCTTCACCCGGAACAACAAGTCATTCAAACAGTGCCCAATCTTGGACACCATGATCAGGACCTTCATCTTCTGCGCCATGGGCCGGAAATCATACGTCATGTCGTATTCGGTCGCGAGCTGTGAAAACGGCGCGTCGAGATGCTTCGTGGAGGCATCGAGGGTGTTGTTTGGCCCAAAGTGGACGCGCATGAAGAAGCGCCGGGAGACGGGGTCACTGAATTGCTGGAGATCGAGGACATTGTGGCCGTGGGAGGCGAAGATGCCGGTGACGGCGTGGATGATGCCCGGCTTGTCGGGGCAGGAGAGGGTGAGGATGTGGTCGTTTGGAGCGGGCATCGTGAGGTGGGGGTGCTATTGAATGGGCACGCGCGGGTCAGGGGGTGGCTGTGAGGTGATCGAGATGTTTGGCTTTGTGATGCGGTGCGTGTGTATGAAATACGCTCTGCTTGATATTGCTGTGGTGTCGATGAAGAGAATGTCGCGTTGTTCTTTCTTGGGACTCGGGAGAGCTAGAAAAGCTCCCCAAGGTGGTGTCTGCCTTGCCTGGTGGTGCGGTTCAATGCCGAATGCCGAACGGCGAGCGAGGTTGGCGCCAAACGGTCCACTTCTTGTCGCAGTTCAGGGCCAGGGGTTCTGAAAAGGGGCGCCAAGTCGGCTTTCGCAGGGGACTCGGGACACCTTGGCAGCGGCGCATCGACGAGCATCGTAGACGGCCGGCCTTATGTATTAGGCAAAACTGAAGAAATCGTGCGGCGACGCGTAGCGGAGGCGCACATTTCGTGTTTGCCTCTTTTTATGCTCGAGTTTTCAGTGCATATATGACATGATGATAGGTATGAGTATAATGAGATAATGAGGGTATGGTGAGTCCCCGGAACGTCTTTGTCCTCGACGGTTACGCGATGACAGTCACGTTCTACAATGAGACAGATGCCGAATGGGATCGTCCGAAAATCATCCCTCGATTCCTACCATGGCGCGTCGGATAGCTACTGTCATCCTATCTTGTCTATGCTCAGCCGTGTATGCCACGATTTCGATTTGCTTGCCCAGATATACTCGCTCTCCTTTGGCGGCATTGATCGGCGACGGATCCTTCGAGAGCGAGTATATTTGGGCGAACAAATTGGAGCCGCGGCATACACCAAAACTGACGAGCATTCTGAAGCAAACGGCTGAACATAAACAAGATAAGACGACAGTAGCTGTCCGACGCGCCATGGTAGGAATCGAGGGATGATTTTCGGACGATCCCATTCGGCATCTGTCTTGTTATAAAACGTGACTGTCATCACGTAACCGTCGAGGAGAAAGACGTTTCGGGGACGGGAAAAGCTGTTCTTGAACCTCAGAGACAAATCCCGGACAAGAATTGGGCACGCTGCAGTTCCGACACGCAGCAGTCGACATTGGCCGGCGATTTGTCAGCAACAATTTCGCAAAGAACTACTACAAAGACGAGATAGGTGACGTCGAGGAGCCGGAATTCGTAAGTCTAGATCCGCTCATAATGTCGGCGGGCAGAGGATCCGCAGTGGGGGTTGATAGGTACGCTGTCCGGAGAGATCTCGTCAAATATCTAACTCAGGATAACATCGACACATTCAGGCCGCTCAGTCAGTCGCGGCACCGTTTTCTGCCACTGGATAGTCGAAAGATAGACCAGCAAGCAAACAGTCAGAAGCGCAAGGGGGCAGAAATGGAGGCAGCCGTGGCGAAGAAGACGAAGTCCTGGACTCCTGTTGGACAGGCGGGCGGCCTCGGTCTAACCGTGGCGTCGCTCAGGACCGCTTAAAGATTTCGGTCGGAGGTCTTTTAATACCAGCCTGGCATTCTTGTGGGATGGTCTAGCAGCGTTGATCAAAGTCCCTCCTTTCTCTTTTCTTAAGAACGACGAAAACTCCAGTGAGGCAAGACCTGGGCTTGGTCAGTGTGGAAGTTGAAACCCTTCTGGAGCCAAGAACACCGTTCATCTCTGCTCTCAGATCTCTCAGATCGTAGATGATTAATCGCTTCAGTGGCCCCAGAATCTAGTCGATCAGAATCTGCGAACGCCTGACTTCCGAGGGCAAAAAGGACATCCGAGAGAGGAAATTGCCGATACCATACGTGAGGTGACGCAAATTTACGAGGACGAGACCGAAGCACGGTGACGGCGCACTGATAAAACTTGACGGTCTTGACCTTCTCCATAACGTATTCGCGTGTGCTTGTGTGTTTTCATATTGATCTGATGTAAGAAGGGTACAAGTTACAACAAACAGAGGCAAGGGGGGCAAGAGCACAAGACACAGACTCCGCGTTCAATAGGCATGTCAAAGAGTGGGCTGGTGTTGCGACGAGCAATTCCATCAGATATAGGTATATTAAATAGTTGAAATGAAAAGAAGAAAAAAGGGAGAAATATATCATAAATGCAAAGCAAATTGACAAACATTCCAAATCATTTAAAGCAGCAGAACAGACGCATGCAAGTCAGCTCGTAGCTCGTATTACTCATTCCTGCTCAGGCGGCTTCTCCATGCCACGCTAGGGCATTAAATCGACTGAGACTCCAACACCTCAAACAATCGCCTCTCCATGTCGGCCTCCGCCACCACGATGCGGTATAGTAGGATGGGCTCCATGTGAATGATGTCCCTCCATGCCATCATGGCCAGTCATCCCATTTGCTCCCGCCGCTGGGACAGCACCTACACCGGCCCCAGCCCCAGTCCCAGCATGGCCGTGATGCCCAACATGCGAACCCCAGGTCGCCTTTCTCGTGAAAACAGCATCAACGTGGTCGCCGGCACCGCGATACGCGAAAGCTGACCCCCGATGCAGGGGAATGTGATTGTACCGCCAGTCAAACACAGCAGCATACGTCATCCTGTAAGCCGAAAACGCCATCACGGTCCCAATAATGGCCCCAGCCACCACATCGTACCAGTTGTGGTACTCATCAATCGTCAATACACCTCCAATAAGCGTCGCTCCCAGGATCGGCGCGTACAGCAGCACCAACTTCCACATAGCCGGGTGGTAATTCGCAAAGACCTTGAGCTTCGCATTCAAGTACAAGTACAAGAAGACGAATCCCGCAAACGCAGCCGTCGTGTGCCCACTGGGGAACGACTCCAGACTATCGTTGATCTGCTTGGTATCGCCCGTGCAGATATCCGGCGTAAAGTATAGCTGCTGGTACCCCTTTGCGTTGAGCCCAGCCATGGCTTTCGCCCTCGTAACATCGGGTTTGCAAACATCGAGGAAATGCGGGCGAAGACCCCCAATGAGCCATTTGAGAAAGACCTGGAAGACGGCAGCAGAGATGAGCGCGTATAATAGGCCAAGGACACCGTTATTGACGTCCCAGAAGGAGCGTATCCGGATCTGCATGAGAAGGATGACGGCGATGGGGACCATGGCGGCGAGGAAGGCCGCGAGCCAGATGGGAATGATTTCGTCGCGGAGGGGGTACGCGAATTGGGGGTAGACGATTTCGCCGTCGGAGAAGGTAATGGCGAAGGAACGCGCAGGGGCGGGAGGTGCCATGTAGACCTAAGGTCACAGGTGAAGCGTTAGCAAGCCATGAATCGGGGGAAAAGGCATGGCAAACGTCGACAGCGGATAGCTGCGTGGTGAGGAGAGCAACGCGACGGATCATCAACTTACTCCCAAGCCAATCGCTCCCATGGCAATCATGGTGATAATGTCCAAAACCGTGTGCTTGAGCCACTGGCCAAACGTCGGCCGTGAATGCATCGTGTACGTCTCATGGTGACGCCGCGTCGTGGCAGTTGCATGGCCGCCACCATCAGTGGGCTTGGGTTTCCGCGATAAGAAGCCCATGGCTTCTGTTTTTTTTTTCTGATACTGGTCTCGGATTCTCACGTTTTCGCGCGTTGCGTGTGTGTGTAGATTTGTGTTGTGTTCGACTTCGAGGTTGTGCGGTCAGAGGACGAGCGCGCATATAAATACAGACTAAGAGCACAAAAAGAACAAGCTACACCATCAAACGCGTACAGCATAAACAGACTAGCAACCAAATCAAGTTATAAATGAACACGCAGCGCATCCAAGAACACGGATAGGTACAAGTTACAACACGCCACGCCATGCCCACGCTGTTCGCGAATCGCATATGGTGATGCCCAAGCACGGCACCTCGACGTCACCATGACGAGCGTTGGCAACTTGGCATGGACATGGGCCTAATTTCGGCAACACTCCACTTGATTTCCCTGGTTCTGCGGCCCGCGGCAGGGAAATGCCATGACAGTCAATGGTCAATTCCGGGTGTCGGCAGCGTGGCACAGGGTGGAGAGGCAAATCCAGGCACGGATCGCGATGAGGGCTTGCATCGGTAATGTAAAGCCGGTCAACGTCATTTCCTCCATTTTCTTGTCCAGGAACTTGGCGCGGGGGGCTGCTGGTGGCTGCTGGTGGTGGCTGGTGGCGGGTGGAATGCTCCGGCGCTGTGTCCGATGCATTTGTCTGACTCTCTAGTCTCGACTCTGGACTCTGGACTCTGGACTCTGGGGCACTTATTATTAGTTATTTACGGAGTAGGTATGTTTCGGCTTCTTATTTATCATCAGACAAAGATACACAACGCGGGGAGAGATATAGTTACATACTCCGCAAGTCGTTCGCAACGTGGATGCGCGGAATACATACAAGTTACAACAGAAAGAATCCCGATAGGTACAATAGAACTCTCTGCACTTATTAGTGAGTCAAGCGCAAGGCTCAACGTGACTGAGTTATTACGATACCTTGGACATCATACATTGACACCACTACCCTGGACAATCTTGAATTGTTTGGATACAGCCACTTCACTTATAAACAATATCGTGTTCTATATGATTGAAGAGCCCTGATTTTTCCTCTTCAATGGAGGTACATTACCGTACATATACTGGCCCCGTGCGCAAGTGCAAGCATCGGGGCCGGCCGCGTAATAAAAAGAAAACAATGCGCGCGTCAATCTGATCGACCACTGCTAACCACGCCAGCACCTATTACTTGATCGATCCTTGGATTCTTGTTCGTCGATTTCGCTGTCTTCCAGGAATTTTGAACTGTGATGTTGGCGAAAGGCCGGCCTCATGTAATTCCCGCGAGATTCTAGAAATGCACAACCTCATCCATGAAACAACTGCAATTTGCATTCCTTTGGATGATGGTACATTTACCCCATGGCTAGATGAAACAGCATGACACTGCGATGCGACGCTGAATAGCCCGGTTCCAGGGCCTGTACCTGGCACACAAAGGTCACTACACCATCCAAACAGCATGTCGTAAACGGCATCTTCACTGCCATAGTGTCCTTTCACATCCGTCCTTTTTGTCAACTGGAAATCGGCATCTCTCCTTAGGGATCTCTGCCTACTTCCCCTGGCAGAGTTACGAGTACTCGCCCTCTCACTGAACTATTCTCACCGTCACCCCAAACTCTCCCCTCGCAACCTGCTCAACTCGCACCCTTACCTTTTCCCAAATCCGCTCCGCCACCTCGTCTATACTCCCCCCCGCATCTAGCATTACCAGATCTTCCTCCTCCTGCTTCCACTGCTCCTCGTCAAGACCCCCCATCTGCGCCAGAATCTGCTCTCCCTGGACGTCCTTCTCGCCCCTTCTACTAAGGGCCCAGAATAGCTCCCGTACCCTTTTCTGTAACTCAGCCCGCTCATAGACCTCGCCACCCCAACCGCCCCTTTGACGCGCAGTCTCTTCATCAAGGTCCAGAAACAAGACCATATCTGGGCGGGGGAGGCCCCTATCCGGAGCGCGCGCCCAGGATAACGAAAGGGATGGATTCAACTTCGCGGCTGAGTAGACGATGCCAGAGTGGTAGAAGCGGTCGCAGATAACGGTTGTACCGGCTGCAAGAAGAGATTGAATGTGTTCGCTGGGTTCATCAGTATGGGAACTCGACAACTGACAAACTATTGAACATGGCAAGGCGGATCCGAAAAGAGGATCGGGGGATTGAAAAGGGTCCAAACACTTACACCGTTTCCCACCGGTTCGCACTAAACAGCAAATGAATCGCGTGGTCCTCCATCGGTATATCGCTCTTTAGATATCCGTCTATCATTCTGCCGATTGGCGTTGTCCTATCTGCAAGTCTATCAGCGGGCGCTCACACGGGCTTCCATAGTAAAGAGTAGCGAAGAATCAAGCAGAGCGCGCAGGCGTGAAATCGAAAAACACCAGGCACAGCCACGCTAGCCCGGGATGTCAAGCTCCAGTATAGGAACGGGCAGTGGACTATCCAAGCCCGTATAGCATCGCTTCATTCTCAAAGAAAGAAGAAACCTCCGTATAGACCGGCATATAAGCCAAGCTCTTATGGAGTCGATTCATTCAGGAATGAATAAATAAGGACTGCCAAGTGTAATCTCCAGAGTATAGTATACAGCTCAAAACTCGTATACTCGCCTCGGTCAAGCAAGGACAAATCCCTCCCTCTCCATGAAGCATATCCATCCAAAGAAAGAAAGAAAAAAAGACCTAGGGAGAGGAGAAAAAAACCCACCCGGAAACCTCATCACCTTCACCCTCCCCCCTGTCTCCAAAATCCTCTCCTCCAACAACTTCACCTGCGAAGTCTTGCCGCTCCGGTCCAGACCCTCTAGCACAATAAAAGCGCCCCGCGCGGGAGGGCCGCTCCCGGTACTGGTCCCGTCTGCGGGAAGGTTCGTCATGATGGAGGATGGATGAACGGATGTATGCTTTCAACTTTGGTGGTGGCTAAGTGGCTTTGGCGTGGGTAGTGGGCTCTGATGGATGCTTCGATAGTGGCGCTGGTCGTGGCTCAAGTGGGCTGGTTCCTGAGATTTGCGATTAAGGCTTCGTTGAGCGGGCGAGTGAGGACAATGCTTGTGGAGGTTAGGTTGTGGATGTGATGAGAAAGCTACCTACCTACCTTACCTACCTAGGTACATGCCTAAGAGGTATGAAACAGCTGGCCCCTGGGTATCGTTCGGTACCTAGGTCGTCGGAGCGTTTTCAAGTTGGTGATGGCGTGATGCCCATTGGTCGCGTATATGAGGGTCCCCACCCGTGTGAGATGAGTCAGATGACACTGGTCACTGGTCAGTGGTGAGTCGTGACTGGACAGTGGAGGTAGGTATGTACCTCTGCGCTCCGAAGCTCATTTTCAAGCACGGATTCCTGATCACGATATGAACAGGAATCCGTTATCTACGCGGGCTCTTGCAACTTTCCACCAAATCATGTCTTTACCTCATGCCTTGGATCATGAGCCCACGATGGTTCATCTGATAGAGTCTGGTCGCCACTTTTACGCGAACAAAGAATACAAGCATGCCTTGGTACTCTTCACCGAGGTAAGTTGTCGCGGCAGCGCCAGACAGTGCGTGAAAAAGCTACCAGCCTGACATTTTCTGGCTCCTGAAAAAACAGACCATGCGATGCTGTCCCTGCGCGAAAGGCGTCGAACGAGACAGATGCAGGTGCAAAGACTTTAAAAGGGTAGCTGTCCGAGGGGGCTCGATTTTCCGGGAAGCAATGCATACTTGTCATTGCTATGTTGGCAGGATGTTCAGCAAGTGCGACAATAGGTGCCATATCCAGGCCCTGGAATCCCGATCTGCGACTTTTGAGGCTCTGGGCCAACTCGGCCAAGCTATGAAGGACGCCGAATGGATTCTGGAGCTGGCTCCTCGACTCCCAGATGTAAGAAGTCCTGCCTAAGTAAGCCATTTGTGTGGCCTGCGCCTATTCCCTAACCAGACCCGAATCTAGGGATACCTTTGTGTGGGCAAAATCGCAGAGCTGAAGAAGCATGATGGGTATGCGTGGAAGATGTATACGGCAGGGATCGAGGCAGTTAAGGAGAGTTCCGTAGATTCGTCGCCCAAGTTGCAGGTGAGATGGCTCGGTCTTTGGCCCAAGTCGATCATTGATATTTAATCAGTCGTGACTTAGCAACTTTACGATGCAAGGAAACCCCTCAACCGGCGTTTTTTCAGACAAGATCCGTTAAGCCTGCCCGCGGAGCTTGTCACGCACATCTTCTCGTACCTAGAATGGACTGAGCTTCTGTTTGTTGAACCCCCCCCCCCCCCGTCTTTTAGAAAATCAGCGCCGGCTCATTGACATAATGTTTGGCTGATACCGTACATGGCACAGGCCCTGTCTGCGCGTTTGCAAGCAATGGATGCGCACGCTCACCAGCCCTCTGCATGGCCCATTATGGAGAAACATGATACTTCCGGATATTGATCATTACGATACAATACCGGAGGGATCATCATGCCTCGATCTGCTGACAAAGATATCATCTTGGGCCGGAGATGGGGGTTTCAGGAAGATCGTGATACCGCTTGAGTTCGATCTCGTTGGGGAAGAACTCACGCTGCTACTCAAAACATCACCCAGCCTGGAGATTTTAGAGGTTTTCAGCCTTATGAGCTTTTCGTTCCCTTCAGAGGAGAATATATGGAACAAACTGAGGCATGTCACCATCGATGATTATCACGATTCGTTGGATACAACTACAATGGACCTTCCTGGGCACTTCCCTTATCGATTCCTTCAGAACGCCGCCAGCTCTTTGGAGCATCTTACCTTCACGGGAATTCCGCAGCAGTGGTACAGAAGCGAGCCATTGATACCCCAACTTCCCAAATTGAAGTCTTTGCGTATAGGGGGCTGGAATGATGACGCAACCCCGTTTCCTATGGTCAGTCTTCCCTGAATGAAGAGACTCATCGAGGAAATATTCTGTTTATTTTCTGCCTTGTTGCATTTACTCTCTTCTTTTCCCCCCTCCTCTCTTTCTCGTCACTACATGTAGAGAATTAGCAGGCGCGGGTGAGATCGAGGTTCTAACTCATTGCTCGCTTATAGTTTCCTTTGGCCATCGCCTTTCCCCGACTTGAACAGCTCTGGATCGGCCCTGATTTACCAAACATAGACCCGGGACCCGTGGCGCTTTGGCGAGCGAGATGGGAGGGTGTATGGCGACACCTAAAGGTGCTCATTGTGGACGCATCTGAGGCTGTGGACATGGAAGCAGTGCCGTATTTGGGACTCCAATATCTCATGTGTCTCAACCGTGGCAATTCACTGCTACATTTACTGGTTATCGGACTTTTCACCGCCTTGGGTGATGGAGACCGCGACATTTTCGGTATCGGGGACGACGATACATCCCCTTCTTCCGACGTGACCCGGTATGCGGATTTTCGAAATCTGCGGTCCGTGAGGTCGGACGGTAGTCCGTGGATCTGGCCCGACAGAGCTCGAACATTGCTCTCCAACTCGATCGAGAATAGACAATTGACATCGTTTGACATTATCTTCCCCAAGTCCAATCTAGGCATCAATTCTCCGCCCGCTGGAGACTCGCGTATTCGCTATTTGAAAGGCTACGACTGGCTCCGCGGGGCTCCCAGTATTCATACGCTGGGATGCTATGGCCTTGACTTCCGATCCCTTCCGGGAAACGACAACGATCTGCCATTGCCGCAATTCCTGGCCACGTTTCCCAACCTGCGGACCTTGAATATTGATACATATCGTTACCCAGACAACGGGCACGAGTTTGCAAATTTTATCCTTGCGATTATGAGTGTCACGCGTCTCAGGACCATTCATACGAGGTCCTTCGGATACAACAGCGAAGCCCAGAGAAAGGTGAAGAAGGCAGCACAGTTACAGGGCGTGCAAATATTAACAGCAGAGTATGATGTGCCAGAGCAGTGGCCGATACCGCTCGTGTCATAAGGGGCTCAATCTTGAAACGAAACAGGGCGGCGGCTTTTGTCGCAGGCGTCGTGGTTAGGGTTGGTACTTCGAGGCTCGAGTCTACTGCAACGCAAAAGCTGCGTTACGATACAGAGGAGGCTTGTGAGAAGTTCTCACAAGCTCCCTGACAAAGTTCTCACTGAGAAATATGTCGTCTACTCTGATAGATTGGACAGGCGATCATGTAGATCGTAAGAGCGTCTCATAAACATTCCATTTTGACCCCCCCCACCCCCAATTTTGTTTATTTTTAGCACTTCATGCATGACTCTAGGATGGAAATAGGCCCCTACAAGAAAGGCAACAGCACAACGTAGGGAAAGCTACCTAGAAGAAGGGGAGGAGAAAAGACAAAGTGGAATACGGAGTAGCGTCACCCCGTTTTCTATGGTCAGTCTTCCCGAATCTAAGAGACTCAGTGAGACTAATTCTTCTCTGCTTTACTCTTTTTCTTTCCCTCTACCCCTTTCACTACATGAAGATTCCCTTAAGATGCCGACGAGCTCCGATCGCTCGCGGGTTGGTAATGCCTGGCGCTCGTGGATCGTGTTACGTGTAGCCCTTTGTGGCTCTGGGACGGATTGCAACTTTACAACAGTGGTATCATGTATGTACAGGAGTCAGCTTGAGCTGTCCGCGAGGTCATTCAGCGGTATCAATAGATGGTCGGGCGAAAACACTTGCACATGCATCAGACCACTTTAGTAAAATAAGACTCTCCAATTTTCCTATGTAAAATACAAAAACAAAAAAGAGCATATCAGGCAATGACAATCGAATCGAGATAGATACAGTAGCATCGCGCAAGTGGCAAGCATGTATGTAGTTGTCAAGAGCGCCACCAACACCGCGCGAGGGTCACCGACCCATTATGTATGTTCTGCCAGCGCCAATTAACTCCTCCAAAAAGCCAAAAAGAGTACCATTTTTGTGTCCCATGTGTCCCAATCTCAGTGTTCAAAATCAGACAGGTAAAAGAGTCGCACAGTAAATCAAGACCAGGTCAAGATCAAAAACAGGTCAAGGTCAAAAGCAGGTAAAAGTCAACAGCAAGCAAAAAGCCAACAGCAGAAAGAAAAGGAAAGCAAACTCCAAAACACAACAAAATCAGAAACAAAGATTCCTGCTTCATCTGCTCATACAACGTATCAATCTCGTCCAAGTATGCAACACCGCACAAGGACAGACACTCGAATCAATAAAAAAATACAGGCCGTTATGATTCGGCCACAGCTAAGCCAGTGTCGTTCACGACAACTGTCACTTACTCAGTAGGGTGCTCTTGATCCGCATCGTACTATCGACGGCGGTAGCACCAGCTTCAGGTGTCGGCTATGCTGTGCAAGTATTAGTAACGGCCTCCATATCATATCAAGGTTGAACGCAAACTCACAGTTAGCCACACAAGCCTCAGTCTTCGAAGACATCTCCTCAAAGAACATCCTCTCGGAAGCCAACAAATCGGCCGCATTCATCTCCCCAAGGACGATGCGCTCCTTCTGAGCCTTGTCTCCGCCGGCTCTGCGAGAAGCACGGTCGGAGCGGCGAGGTGGAGACTGCGAGGCGTCGTCGAAGGGAGGAACATTCTCCTTGTCACGACCCTCCGCCTTCTCGCGGCTCTCTCGTTGCTCAATCTCCTCATCAGAGGAGATGTCCAAAGTACATGTCCTGTGTTGGAGCATGTTGGTCAATTCCTCATCGGGTGTGTCCTCGTGGATGTCAAAGAACCAGCCTTCGACAGAGTTGAGCCCGATGAGAGGCGACTGTGTGCTACTGCTCTCTTTGGAGACAGCGTTGGAGCGAGGACGGGAGCCAAAGGTGCGGATGGTGCCATTGAGCGCGGTACCCAAGAAGTCGGAAGCGCGAGACTCATCACGACTGCATGGATCAGCCTCGGAGGATCGGGTGAGGGTGGTAGGGAGGCCGGACCGCTTGCTCAGGGTGGGTGAGCGGCCGGCTGGAGCAGGGAGAGGGGACGGCATGGTGATAGTCGTGCTCAGCCTGTTGCTACGAGGCTTGAGCTTCAAGACGCGTCTAGGGGCAGTACCGAAGTGGAAGGGGTTGCGCGAGGCGCCAGCTTCGGTGGTGGGAGTGGTAGCGGCCGTTGTGAGAACGTATGCTGAGGGCTTCAGCATGAACGATGAAACGCCCTTTGAACGCTTGGCGAACATGGACAGGTTGACATTTTCGGTGTCATCGTAGTCTAGCGAGTCTGCCTTGCGCTTGGTGTTGGTCTGGAGGATGTCTGTTGGGCATCGTGTCAGCTAATATATCACTTGCGATGCATCAATGCCATGATGGCTGCATGCCATGTCAAGTATCAAGCCCTGTAGTCGGGTCATGGGATGGCAGGATTGACTTACTGTTCTGGCTGTTCTTCCAGCTCATCAAGCTCTGTAAACGAGCTCGATCGAGAGGAGCAAGGGCTGGGCGAATAACGCAGACCATTTTGACTTCAGTTATTGGACTGAAGACGAAGTGTGAATGTTGTTGCTGCTGTGACCACGTAACAGCTACCTGATAGTTGGTAGGTGGTAGGTGGAGTGGACAAGTGACGACGTTTTAGAACGTAGTCAAGAGTGGTGAAGAAGGGAAGATTCGCAGAAGGGTTGTTGGAGATTGGCAAAATTGGATTTTGTGGGTGTCTCGAACACGTAGGGTGTCTAGTATCCGTTGATTGAGGTTACTAAGAGTAGCGAAGTGGGAATGTGGATGAGAAAGCAAGACAACTAAAACTGATTCAAGCTGGGACACGAGGGCTCTTTAATACCAGTCGAGACTTGGGGTGGTACAGGCACAAGTGACAAAAGGCACAAACGGGGAGGGCTTTTCTCGCCTGGCAGAGAATAGCGGACGAGAAAGTCGAGACGCAACAGAAAGTGAGGCGATGCAAGAGAAGACGGAAGAGGAGACGGAAGCAACTGACATTTCGGAGCCCGTCGTGATTCACCGTTGCAGCGCCTGAAGTATGGATGACGAAGGGCCCGCGTTTGGTGTTAGAGGGCCGCAGCTGGCAGATGGGTCTTTGTCGCCTACGATTGGACATGCAGTGTTGCCGCTTCTTCTGCCGTTTGTCTGCCGTGTGATGTGACGGGACGCGAGTTGTCAGTGACGCAGAGCCAATGTGAGGGGATGTGAGGGATGTGAACACTGAACAGTGAGGATGGCGAAGCGAAGCGAGGGAAGGTTGATGCGAGGAACGCCACAGAGTGAATCTAGTCTGGTCTGCCTGAATTGGCCTGGTTTGGTCTTGGCCTGATCTGCAGGCACCCAGCTCCGGCTTCCAAGTTCCGTCCTCGCCGACTCGTCCTGAAGCTGGTCTGGATGCCGCTCCTGACGCCTGATAGGCATACTGAGATGGCCAGACGAATCACTTTTGCGCGATCAAGATGTAAATGGTTGAAATGGGCGCCGGGACATTGACAAAGCAAAGACGTCGTTTTCCCGCTGTCTGCTTCTTTGCCTCTTCGTAGGCAGCACGGAGCACCTGGAACTTGAACTGGAAGAGCTACATACATACCTGGTACCTGGTATCTGTACCTACGTTGGGCGAGAAGCGCGGTCCATGGCCAACGGCTTTCCCCAACGGCGCCGTAATGATTGGTGCAAAGACGCCCCGCCCCCTGTCTCAGCCCCCCGGGCCCCACCCCCTTTCCAGGCGCGCGCCCGCAAGAAGTCAAAATCCGAAAAAGGTCCTGCCTTTTTGGGGGATTATGTCACACTCGGGCGACTGGCCGACGCATGACTTTCGCGATATTTTCGCGTGCGTGTTTGTCGCGTCACGGCCACGGTCCACGAGCGATGAGCAATTAAACAGAGCCGAGGTGCCAGCTGATTTCTCGCCACGGCACTCGCTGTCGATAATCACTTGCGCAGCGGCAGAGCAGAGCACAGGACACGGAGCACGGGGCAGACTTGGACCACTGGTGTTTCGATATTGTCGCCTAGCCTCAGCTAGGTACCTATTCAGAGCATTCAAACAGCTCTACTCTGAACAGCTGTACGCGGTCGTAGCAGCTTTACGCGCTCTGCGCCTTATTCACAGCCACCGTCCACGCATCAACGATTTACTGCATCAGTCATCACGGTCCAACCTCCGCGCAAGAAAATGCATGAACATTACATTACATACGACCCTTCTTAATGCTTGTCATCTCGAATTATCAAGTCGAACACGTACTACATACTCCGTATGTACTCACGCCCCGTGTCTCACTCAACAGCAGCCTCTGACTCCCTATCGATTGGATGGCATGCGACCGCCATAGCATTGCTCGCAGTGGCGCGTTTCGCCATGTCTCCCACCAAATTCCCAAGTTAGCCCACAGGCCACAGCAGTCAACTCCATCAGCGGCCTAATCATGCATCTTCCTTTGACTCGTTCTGAGTTCATCTCACTCACGGGCCACGGCCCACGGGGTCTTTATCGCCACATGCATACTCTGTGTGTACACGTAGGTAGGACGTAGACGGTCGTACTCCATAGGTACGTAGGTAGGTAGGTATGTATGTAGTACAAATATTTGAGACGTGCATGCAAAGTACAGTGGGTGCATATTCGCCCAACCAATATTGCCAGTGTTCACCATCAAAGAAAATCCTCCTCGATTTGGCCATCCGTGAAGCGCCGTTTGCTTCCAACAAAACCTCAACGGGGGGGGGGGGGGGGGGGGGGGGGGGGGGGGGGGGGGGGGGGGGGGGGGGGGGGGGGGGGGGGGGGGGGGGGGGGGGGGGGGGGGGGG
>SRQH01000542.1:0-19146 GCA_018360345.1 Claviceps sp. LM84 group G4 | reverse complement strand
CTTATGAAGAGTAACCAGGCCGCCTTGGAACACCTGGAAAAAATTGCGACAAATGTTTGGGAAGATATGGAAATACAGCTTGTTAACGACCTGATCGACAGCATGCCTCGCTGTCTTCAGGCTGTGATAGATTCCAAGGGTTGATATACAAAGTATTGAGGCATTCAATTGATTGAGCCTTCATGATTCTATAGACGTGCTTAATTACACATTTTTGACATTTTAAATGGCTAGATTGCGAAAAAGTGAAATTAATAGGTGTGGTGATCCAAAATGGGTCCAATTTGGCGTTTCGCGTTATTCACTTGGTGGGGCTGTACCTATCAGCAAGGGACCAACATACCTAAGCTCGGCAAATAGATGCTGTGGTGGCGACACATGGAGACGGGCTTTTTTCCAAATGAGTCCGCAAAAAGAACAGCGATGACCGAGAAGACGCGGAGATAGGAAGAAAAGAGGAATCTTGAGTGCGAATGCCAATCAAGACCAAGTTGCCGCCGTGCCGGACTCGACAAGAACAACATGAGCGGCAGTTGTCGATGCCGCGATATTGGAATACCTTGTTGGGAGCCCAAAAGAATCAGCATCATGTTACGCCCATCAACATCATCACCGTTCGAATCTTTCGCACAGAATTCCTTCCGAAAGATCACATCAAAAAATGTTACCTCACTGTGTAAGGCCTACACACGTTTTACGAATCGCTTACCTCGTCGCGCGAGACTGTGAGACTGGGCTCATGCTTCCGAAGAATTTCTCCCTGGTGGTCTTGTTGCCACATATGGGTTAAATCATGGATCTTTACAGTAATACCCAGGTATGCATACGCCGAGATTCTCTCGCTCCGAATGTTTTCGGGCTATGTACAGATTATGCCCGTCATAGAATGCGGGACGACAAGGAACTAGACATAGATTCTGTTATATTGCTGGTCTGCCGTGCATCCCCGCGAAGTGGAAACTTATAACAAGACTCAAATTACATAGGTATAATAAGCAAGGGGTTTCTCAAAACCGCGGAGCTCCAATTTATTTTCCACGTACCGGGATGTCGGCTCGGCGCGATGAACGTTATTCCCATGACTTGGTCGTGGCTTTCTGCCTTCATATTGTTTCTTCTTCTCTTCTCTTCCTCTTTTCTTTTTTTTTCCAATCTTCCTGACGTACGGAGAAGTCGTCACTGAGAGTGGCCTTGCGTCATCGAGGATCATACCGTATACGTGTGTGTCATGGAAATGAGATGGGGTAAAGGAATGAGCTTCAAATGGTAGTAGGCGCATCGGTGATCGATTCAGCACCGATATGCAACAAACGTCCCCGGTATCCGGCGTCCGAATCGCTAGATCGTCAATAAAAGAAACACAGAGGCCTCTGTCAGCATATTTGGAAGCCTACGAGAAGCCACTTGACTCGATTGTAATTTGTGTCGTGATCTCATGTCACAAGATTCACGGTGTGAGTGTCCATGTGGCGGATGGGGGCGGGGGGGGGGGGGGTTGGGGGGGGCCCCCCCCCCCCCCAAAAGGAGCAAAGAAGCGTCACTGACGCTCACGAGTCACGACTCACGAGTCACCAGTGACCACAGGACCACGATATCGGCCGTCTCACAGCACGAGCTCCGCTCAGTATTCGCCTGAATTCACATCATCCGATCTTACATATTGCATCCTTGCCGTTTGGGCTGCTCTGCGAGTGGGACCCCAACGACTTAAATCCCGATCGTCCCATTAGACTCCCAAATGCGACCATACACAAACATGTTCGCATCATGTAGGTTTGGTTCCTGCAATACTTGGTGCAGGGTCAAACAAATTGAGACATTATAGGAAACTTATATGCGTACGGAGTACAACTACAGAGTATTATGAGAGGCACATACCTATAGGTTCCTGTGGCTGTTCTCGGCGCATCGACTCCAGTCTCCGCCCACCTTCCTTGCCGGCATCACGTAAGTATATCTCGCGGACAAAGCGGCGGTGCGGCGATATTGAGATTCTGTCTCGGTGCGCTATTGCGTTGCAAGAGATTAAAATCTGCAACTCACGAGTCTGCTTTGTCGCAGGAGGGCGGACTGACCGCGATGAGGAAGTCAGAACCGCGACCCCTGATTCGGTGAAACGCTTTATTCTTCTTCGTGGTTGCAAATAGGTACACGAATACATACCTACCTACCTATGTATGTACCTAGGTACGGAGTATGTAGATTGCTGCTCTTTCTCCGGACGGCGGAGTCTATATGCCAGGTTTCCCCACGTAGGTAGTTGCCCCCGTGAGGACTCGAGAGCCGAGCATGCCGCGTCTGACACACAGTGACTCAAGTCTGACACAGTTCGTAAACTAGGTATGTACCTAGGTACTATGTATGTATGTATGTAGGTACATACATGACGAAATTGCCGAAAAGTCTATTACCGCCAGGCATTGTGCGGTGTGTTTCAGATAGGCCGTTTCACAACACCAGATCTGCAGTGAGGATGCAATTCCGACCTGGGAAATGTGTCTTTGGCACGAATTTGTTCATCAACATGATTTTTCCATGGGCCGAGACTCGAGTATTCCATTCGGATATTTTTTTTGTACTTTCTCCTCTTCTGTCTCTCTTTTCCTCTCACTCTCTCGCATTCGTTTGCCAACACCGACGTCATGATAGGGTAACTGAGTGAACGAGCCAGTACAGGCTACAGCTCGGCGCTAGGTAGGTGCTCAAGTCGCCGCACCTTCATGGCTCCGTCGACGCAAAACACAACATATATCCTTATCCCGGGCCATCAAGGGTGATGATAAAGCACAGGACAGCTTGCCGCAGACATATACGACCATAGCCGTTAGAGATATCAGGATCCCGTCTCATCTCCCGTGATAATTTGATGAGCGCTGGATTAGTATTTGCGTTTGTGACGACCAGCAAATACCCGGCGGTGTTGTTTGTATGTTGCCACATGACCATTTTTTTTTTCTTTTTCGGTGAGCGAAATGACTCTTTTCTGTGCTTTCTCCATCTCTTTTCATTGGGAGAAGGGCATGATGGCGTGAGTTCAAAATTGGTGGGTAAATTTGGTTGGCGATTTTGCCTAGAACATGGGGAACGGAAACGCGGATGCACGGGCAGCGCGGGTTCTAACGGTCGTCGGTGCACCAGACCAGGGATAACCAGGTATGTATAGAAAGTTACATGTGTCCTGGTTACCTATGTCACACTTTTATAGGACGGACGGACGGACGGACATATCAATTGAAGGCTTTCCTTGCCCATTTCCCTCATCCGACCTCCGAGACGCCTCACGTCGGTGGGTGATGATCAGCATTCGGAATCCAGCGAACAAGCACACACAGCAAGAAGTGAGGCATCCTGGCAGCCCAAAAAAAAAAAGCGGTCATGTTGAGTATTGACATACACCTTGGACGTGCATCTTCGCTCTGTCCACAGACAGAACATGTTAGATGCAAGCAAGGCGTGATCTAGTTATAACACAACATGAACAAGAATCGCGCATCGCTGGATTGCAAACTCGAATAAAGAGGCCTGAGTAGCCAAGCGAGTAAGTAGAATGCTAAAACTGTGCAGAGGAAAAGAAAGGGAAGAACATCGCCCGCAAGAATCAGGACACAAGAGTCAAGACACAAGTTACAACCACACACACACACACATGTAAGTAGCGCGAGTACGACAAGTGTCCAAGGTGTGCTAAAAGGAACAAACAAACCAACAGACAAGAGGCATCCCATCACCTTCGCCACGTCTTCTCGATCAAGACACGACATCCTGACACACCCCTATGCCCTCTGCTTGGGCATCTTCCTCTCCTCCATCGCCTCAATATCCTTCTTCTTATGGAAATGAGGCGCCAACTCCGCCAGCCACTTCGTCTCAATAGGAATCACTCCCCTCATATACTCCTTCGTCGTCTGCACAAGCTCAAAGTAAATCACCATCTTCTCCGGCGGATCAACCGCCATAAGCACACTACTCGGATGCACCCAGACAGTCGTATTATTCTTGACAGTGCGATAACTATCCCCACTGCGCTGCAAACGCGCCGCATTCGGGAAAAACCCCGCCGTGATGGCACGCTTAATCGGCCGTAGATTCGAAGCTCCGCACGTCGAAGGCGCGACTTCAACACGCTCGCAAAGCTTGGCTAACTGATCACGCACATCACGCGCGCGCGTCAACGAACGCTGCTGCAGGAAATTCTCCCGTGCCCACACGGGGGAGAAGTCACTATCGACCCATTGATTCCAGATATTCAGCAATGTGACGTGATCGCCGCCGTCCTTGACCGTGAAGCGATTGCGGGCGCTGTCAGCATGGATCTTCTTGTCCTTGGGGCGGAAGAATAGTGCAGAGGCTTCTCCGAGCATGGATACAATGGAGAGGACTTCCTCGACGCAGCCTTCCTTGTCGGCGGCCAGAACTGCCTTGGCGAGCATGGGATCGGTGGGGAACTCGGCCATCTGGCGACCCATCTTGGTGAGTTCGCCTTTGTGGTTGAGGCCCTGGAGGGCAAAGAGTTGGTTTAGGGCGCCGATCAGAGCCTCGGTGGGTGGAGGGTCCATGAACTCAAACTCGAGGAGGTCATTGATGCCTAATGATTTGAGTTGTAGGACTACGCCGTTGAGGTTTGTGCGCTGGATTTCTGGGGTGGTGGACTCGTCCATCTCGTTCATGTAGGCGAATTTGGTGTATAGTCGGAAACATTTGCCTGGACCGACGCGCCCGGCGCGGCCACTGCGCTGGTTGGCTGACGCACGGGAACAGGGGACGACGACGAGGTTTGACATGCCCGTGGCGGGGTTGTAGATGTTTTCCTTGACGTAGCCCGGGTCGATTACGTAGACGATGCCATCGATGGTCAAGCTCGTTTCGGCAATGTTGGTTGCCAATACGACCTTGCGAGCGCCGTTGGGGGTGGGCTCGAAGATCTTGGCCTGAAGGTCAGAGGGCAGGTTGGCGTAAATGGGACACACAACCAGCTCCTTGACGCGGCTGCCGAGCTTCCTCGCTGTTTCCGTGATTTCCAGTTCCGCCGCTTCAATCTCATCCTGGCCTGTAAGGAAGATGAGAATGTCGCCCTTGGGCTGCGTAGTGTGGATCTGGAAGACGGTGGTGATGGCAGCGGCCAGATAGTTGGCCTCGGGAGCGGGCGTGTAGTAAATGTCGACCGGGTATCGCCGACCGGGGATATTGAAAATGGGCGCATCGTCGAAATAATGCGCAAACTTGGTGGCGTTCATCGTGGCAGACGAGATGAGAAGTTTCAGGTCCTTCCTGTCCCGGGCCAGATCCTTGATGAGCGCCAGCAATATATCCGTATGCACCGTCCGCTCGTGCGCCTCGTCAATCATGAGCGCCGAGTAGCCCGCCAGATCTGGCTCCGTCATGAACTCGCGCAGCAACATGCCATCCGTCATGTACTTGAGCACAGTCTTGTCGCTTGTGCAATCTTCGAATCGAATCGAATAGCCGACCTCGTTTCCCACCTTGACGCCAACTTCCTCGGCCACACGTGCGGCAACGCTCATGGCCGCCACTCGTCGGGGCTGCGTGCATCCGACCTTCATTCCGTTCTTGGTATAGCCGGCCTCGTGAAGATATTGCGGCAGCTGCGTGGTTTTGCCGCTCCCTGTTTCTCCCACAATGACCAATATCTGGTACTGCTCCAGCGCTTCCAGAAACGAGTCCCGGTACTGATAGATGGGCAGGCTTTTGCGCGTCTCCTGTATGGAGAGAGCCTTTTTTTCTGCCGCATCAATCTGCGCATCGAGAAACATTTGCTCCTTCGTCTTGCCCTCACCCGCCAGCCGCGTATCCAGAGTCCATTGGATATATTGCTCATCGTCCATAACGTAGCTATAGTCCTCGTTGTTGTCCATCTCAGGCCGCTGGATCTGAGCCTTTGCTTTCGCTGTCTGTTCTAGCTCCCATTCCTCGTGTTCCGTGACGAACTTCTCCTGCCCGTATTCGTCCTTTTCGACATATCTTTTGTATAAAGCTTCCTCCTTCTTTTTCCTGTCTAGTTTTCCCTTTTCGGTTATGTAGTCCTCGGGCATGTAGTATCCGTCGCGATGGTCATCAATCTTGAGTCGTTCTTCGGCAAGTCGCAAGATTTCTCGGTTCTTCGCAAACTCGGCCTTTTCCCTCTCCGATAGTCGAGCACCGCTGCGCAGTTCTGCTGTCTCCTCGGCGACTTGCTTCCGCAGCAAAACCAGCCGCTCCGTCTCTCGCTTTTTCAAGTACTCCTGCCGTGACCTTTCTCGTAAATCCGGCAGCGCGGCATCCCGGGCAGCCGCATCTTCGGCGAGTTTTCTCCTCGATGAGTCGCCATCTCGCTGGTTCTTTTTCGACTTTCCGTCGTCCTTTTCCTTGAGTCGTTTGGCAAAGGCTTCCCGCTCTTCAATGTCCCGTCGCCTTGCGAGCTCCTCCTTTGCTCCATCAGACAAATTCGCCTCATTTTCGTCGTCGCGCATACGCTCGTCGTGAGATATTTTTATGCGCTTGTTCGCAGAGGCCCCGAAGTCTGGTATGTCGTCGTGCGTTGAGCCGCTGGCATCGTCGGACACAGGTTCCTCGTCCGCCCACCGGTCATCGGAGTGGGCTTCGGCATCGCGCCGACGGTAGTGTTTTGAGGTCCTGCTATGGGAAGAGGGTCCTGGAGAATCTGATCGACTGCGCTTGCGGCGCGATTGGGAGTGGCGAGAAGAGGACTTGCCTTGTCCATCGCCGTCGCCGTCGTGATCCCGGTGTCGGTGTCGGTGCTTTTGCTTCTTCTCCTTGACTACCTTCTGGGGACCGACTTCCTCATCTCCCATAGGCACAAACGCATATCGTTTAGAGCTCATGGTGAGAGCTAGTAGACAAGGTCAGAGAAATCTGCACGATCAATGGTTGCGCGACCTGCAGCCCAAAGAATCTTGGTCAACCGCGCTGGACGCTCTCCACCTACATATGTACCTATATACCTAGGTACCTACCCAGGTACCTAGGTACATACATAATAAGCTGGCATCAGGCTTTTCAGGCCTCGCTGATCAGAAGTTCAGCCCGCCCCTGCTTGTTCTCTGCGGGGCGAGTGGGGTGAAATTGTGGTTCGAGAGCCAATTACACAAGGCGCAAGGTCCCGGGTACGCCATTCCCAGAACGGCAACCAGCAAGGGTCTATCTGGAACAAGAACAAACAGAACAGCTTGTCAACTCGCTGCATGTGGACCGTGTATTTCATCACTCGCGGCGCAACATCTTCTGCCATCTTCTGCTCGACACAACTCACCAGATAGCCCGTCGCTTGCTCTCTGCAGCGCGTCTCGGGAGCGGCCACTCGTTTCGACAGGATATCTCGAGCATTGGCTGCATTCTTGGAGGAATCCCCTTGACTGGGGCCAACCGGGACCATGTTACTTCGCTGCGTCACCCTCTTCCTCCTGCTGGCGTTAGTACAGCTTGTACTTTGCGCCGAGGACTACTACAACGTACGAACTGTTCCTCCAGCGCTTCTTACTCCTCGCAGACCTCACATCTGACTTTTCATACTTGCCATTAGGTTCTTGGTGTTAGCAAGGAAGCGACAGACAAGCAACTCAAGTCGGCATATCGCAAGTTGTCCAAGAAATATCATCCAGACAAGAATCCGTATGCGTCCATTTCTGTCGCGAATGCCCTCCCTACTGAGTTAATCTCGCTAACTCTACACAAGTGGCGATGAAACAGCAAAAGAAAATTTTGTACAAGTATCGGAGGCCTACGACGTTCTCAGCGATGCCGAGATGCGCAAAGTCTACGACCGGTACGGGCACGATGGCGTGAAACAACACAAAAATGGCGGCGGCGGTGGTGGCGGTCATGACCCCTTTGACCTCTTCAGTAAATTCTTTGGCGGCCATGGGCACTTTGGCAGATCACCCGAGGAGCCACGTGGTCACAATGTGGAAGTCAAAGTGGCCATCTCACTACGCGACTTCTACAATGGCGCCATGACCGAGTTCCAATGGGAGCGACAACATATCTGCGAACACTGCGAGGGTACGGGCAGCGCTGATGGACATGTCGAGACGTGCTCAACGTGTGGCGGGCACGGATTCCGAATCGTCAAGCAACAGCTGGCCCCTGGTATGTTCCAACAGATGCAGATGAGGTGCGACGTTTGCGGTGGGCGCGGCAAGAGCATCAAGCACAAGTGTCCGGTCTGTCGAGGGCAGCGAGTGGAGCGGAAACCCACCAAAGTGACCCTCAAGGTCGAGCGTGGCGCTGGGCAGAACTCGAGGACAGTATACGAGAATGAAGCAGACGAGAGTCCTGATTGGATTGCTGGAGATCTCATCGTCACGTTTGTGGAGAAGACTCCTTCTCCTGAAGACAATCCTGAGGGCGTGGACGGCATCTACTTCCGTCGTAAAGGCGATGACTTGTACTGGACAGAAGTCTTGTCGCTCCGCGAGGCGTGGATGGGAGACTGGAGCCGGAATCTCACCCATCTCGACTCTCACGTTGTGCGTCTTGGTCGACCACGCGGTCAGATCGTACAGAGCGGCCAGGTGGAAACGATTGTAGACGAGGGCATGCCCAAGTGGCACGAGGAGGGTGACAGTGTGTACCACAAGTATGAGTTTGGAAACCTATATGTGACATATGAAGTCGTCCTGCCTGATCAAATGGACAAGAAGATGGAGACGGAGTTCTGGGATCTATGGGAGAAGTGGCGCGCCAAGAAAGGAGTCGACTTACAAAAGGACAGCGGGCGGCCGGATACACCAGCAGCAGCACCAGTGCGAGACGAGTTGTAATTAATGCATGAGCCGATTGTACATTCATAGGAGCGGAATGGGAAGAGAGTGGAAACATCAGAGGCCAGGAATGCCAATGGAAGCGCATAAGTAGGTACATATAGATGAGAGCTAACCGTGTCAACGCCATTACACGTATACAACCCCAGTAAGTTGCTTCCAGATTGTGGTCCTTGAATCCAAATTTCCATGTACCATCGTACATCTTCCCACACAAGTCGCACATAGATATAAGTTCGTCTTACGGTAGCTAGATTTGCACTTCAGGCATGTCTCCTGGGCTTGCACCTTGGCTCAACCCCTTACTCAGCACGACATGAACAGCATCAACATTTTACGACGACTTGCCCGTCCTTATCTGCCTCGGTACCTAGGCAGTCTTTTCGTGTGTATTATTCAAGCACGCTAGATCTGCTGCCATGGCGGCTTTTTAGGCCGGGGTGAATGCGTGGCCTTCGATTCGGGGTTCTATCACCGAGGAATGCTCGATTCGGATCTGGGCTTGGTGTCCGGGACTTGGGACATCAAAATCGCAAGCCTAAGTTGTAACTTCGATGTGTAGATTGATTCTCAATCAATGAAATCGGCTTATTTCAGAACCGGAGGCAATCAAAGTCAAATATGTTTTGAAGAGGTCAAAACGCGCTCGTCATAATCGCATACTTCGGAGCGATATTCACCACAGTAGGTAGTTGGAGTTCCTCTCATCGTCCTCCCAGGAGACCCCAGCTTGAAAAGAGGTTGCGTCACAGGCGGCGCCATCTTTCGAGAGTGATACTGAGGAATTCCATTCCGACTATGAAGGCATACTTTCTTTTTTAAGCACTAGAGCCGTATAATGTACCCGTTCACCTAGCTAGAATTGTGAAAATGCCTCGAGGAGCGAAGTGGGCGTCGCATGGCCCTGATCTTCAAAGCTTCATTCAACTCATCGAAAACATGTCATATTTCTCAAAGAGCGCCCTATATGCGGAAGGAAATTGAAAAAGAGCACGTTGATGAGTTCATCTACAGCATGGCTCGCCTTCTTCGAGAGGTTATAGACTTTAACGGTATGTAGTACACTGAGTATAGATTGAGCCATCTAACTAATTGACCCATTGTAGCTGTATAGAATGCACCCACTTGCGTGAGTATCTCTGGCATGAAAGATAGCTTGAATTCGTGTAAGTGAAGTTATTGCATGTGCGAAGAGGCCCACATGTTACCAAGGCGCTGCTTTTCCATCATGGTGTTATCAGGTATCAGGTACCTATTGTAGCTTTGTTACTTGTACATACCTAGGTAGGTAGGGTAGTGTCAAATCTTAAACATGCGTGAGTGGCTGTTGTGTAGCGCGGATAACTTACCTGGCGCGCAGTTCGTCTCTAACTTTAACTTCATTACATGCCTCTCATAATAGAGGGCACGCCTAGCATCAATTGATACTGCTCTGCTTTTGGCTTAGCTCTGCCGTCCTACCGCGCCTCCGCGCGCTTGTTAGCCGTTGTGGAATGTATGTAGCCTGTAGATTTTGCATTGATGAGTCAGTGATCAGATGAGGCCAAGGGGGCCCCATGACTCTGAGAACTTCTCAATGTAAATTTCTTACTTTTAAGAAAGTTCTCTTCATGATCATGTAAAAGTTTAAACATTAAAGTTGCCTTTGTGAAGCCTGCGCTGGGACCCTAAATACCACCATGATAGTACCATCGCGCCATGTCATGAAAGACTATCTTTCTGGCCATACGGACGAAGGTTCCGCCAGAAGCCTTCCATTCACTCTGGACACACTCTTACCGAAACCTTCACGAAGCATACAAGTCTGGCATCGAGAGACAATCTGTCTATTGGCAATTATAGCTGGAGTCTTGGATCTTGACCATCAGTAGTTTCTGTGTTCTTGTCTTCTAGAGGCTCCGTCTGGTTCCTGTGGACAATACATTCTCTTGATGCAACCGAATGCTTAATAAGTTACGGAGTATAATAAGTTGGGGTCGATCTGACTTTTTTTTGTTTTTTTCTTCTCTTTCATTGTCCATTATCATTAGCTCTTCTCAACCCTGCCATCCTATACAACTCTGTTACCTTGGTCAATGATACAACCTTGAACCCTGCCACCTTGACAAACTTCAAGAAACCATCCGTCACACAAAGACTAAGATCATCAAGATGAAGTTCCTTTGCTTACATGGGGCTTTTGGCAACGCAAGCGTATGTAACCCTGGTCATATCCCCCTCCCCCCTTGCAGTAATGCGGCACAAGCTCACTCATTGTTCCATGGCAGAACTTCCAAGCACAACTAGGACCCTTTGTAAAAGCGACTTCAAAGTCTGGCCAAATCTCATTCAAGTGGATTTCAGGCCGTCACGAGGCCATCCCCCCTGCTGGCTTCAGTGACTACTTTGGACGCGGCACATTATACCGCTTCATCCCGTTTGACGGCATTGAGGCCCTCGACGATGTGCTCCACAAACTAGACGAGTTTCCTTAGGGAGAGACAGCTGAAGACACCATTCGCCAACTGATACAATCCGATTATGGCTCCCAATACACCCTGGATGGAGTGCGTAACTCAATTGAGTACATCTTGGATGCAGTCCGGGAGGATCCCGAAAGCGAAGTGAGAAAGTCCAGAGTTTTTCATTGTTTTTTTCTTAGGTAACTTTTACCTGCACGGGGCTAATGACTCGCAGGGCATTCTTGGGTTCTCAGAAGGCGCCACGGCTGCGGCATCCGCAATTCTCGAGGAGAAGCGCTTGTGGGAAGAAGAGGGTGTTCCTCGTCAGCTCAAAGTATGTACATAAACAAATCCCTTTTTTGGTCTCAATCAAAATCATTGGAAATTGACAAAGAGGTGTTCATTACAGTGCGGAATATTCTTCGCCGGCTGGCCACCACTCTCCCTCAAAGGCGGCCAATGTAACGTCATGCTTGCCGATGAGAGCGAAGACGCCATTGACATTCCAACCTGCCATGTTGTAGGGTCTGATGACCCATACATTGATGGCGCCATGTCTCTTCACAGCATGTGCGATCAGGATTCAGCAGTGTTGTTCGATCATGGCAGCGGACATTTTGTCCCTCGCGAGCCCAAGACATTGGCAGAGCTCTCGGACACCATTACAGCGATGATGGATCAGGCCGAGGCTTCCTTTTCGTCTAACAGTAGTGATTCTGAGAGTATCTCAGATCATAGAAACTCTATCGGCAGTTTGTCGATACTTTCTGATGACTCCTCTTCCGCTAGTTCAGTTGAATCCTGCGATTCTGAGGAGGAGAAGTGTTAGCTCGCATACGTCTTTTCCTCAGCCTGTCTTGTTTTCATAGCCTACTTCTTAGCCTTGTTCGCCTACACAATGTTACTCATTGAAGAACATTGAAAACAACATTCCATATTCATTCTTGAACGATTCGCTATAGCGCCATCTTTGTTGCCAGCCCCGATGGATGCCTTGAGATGTGTGGTGTATGTATTTCGAGCGCCATGTACCGTTCGCGTGTCACATGCTGTCGTGAAGAAGCTTATGGCTCTCATCGTCGTATATGAAATAAGTCCGCTGCGCAGTTGTTATCTTTAGCCATGAGACGACGTCTTTGCCTCTCGATGCCCTCAGCACGTTCGTACCTGCCATGATTCTTCGGAGCTTAGGTATCTACTTGGTCGTGGCCTCAGCCTTCTCAGATCCAAACAAGGGAGCAACTCAAAGTGTAAACGAGGCGCTATTGGGTTGTATCTGTCACGGTCTGTACAGTGCCGTCTGTGCAGCTGTGACAATGCACTATATAACCTTGATCAAGCTGCAGACGTGCAACTTGGTCACTTGACCTTTTGGGCGGAACGGGTGGTTATGCGTTTCTCACAGTATCGGCCCCTACAAACAGCGAAAACCCCTTTCCATTCCTCTTGTGTATTGCTCCGTCATTACGCAACGTACCTCTCCGGGTAACATCTTGACGATGAAAAGGCCCCGGGTGAAAGAAAAGCATCTCAGTAGATTAATCGCACTTATGATAGAATATGGATATAGTCACCGCCATCTTCACTTCTACATCTCCCCTCCCTCTTCCAATCACCACCACCCCTCGTCATTATCATTATCGTCATGATCGTCGTCATAGTCATCAATGCCGCAAGATCCCACTCTCAGCTCCTCTTCGCAGCGCCCTCCCTGACCCATCCATCTCAGACAGCAGCCCCGACCCCAACACATCACCCAACACCCCCATCCAGCTCCTCTGACCCTCCAGCGCGCTCGTCACCTTCTCGACGAGCCGGTCTATAGCCTCGCCATCCGTACCACTGATTTGCCATGCTCCCTGAACGTCCCAACTTCCCGGCCGCTGGCATTGCCGATGGAACGTGCCCTGCCTGGTAGCCCCTCTGTTGTGGCTTGGATGTCGTGCATCAAGCGGTCTGCCCAGGTCGTCGAATCGGTCCGGTAGATCTTCAGTATCCTCTCCTGAAGTTGATGCAGAGTCATCCTGGGAATATTTATGGCGGCGGGTCAAGAGACGAGAAGACCTCGGATCGGGGCGCCCGTCTCTGTTGTCAGTCGAGTAGTCGTCGTGATCGTCATCCCGATCGTTCTGAGGTCGTGTTGTATCTTCCGACGCCTCAGCTTGTGCCCTGCGATGCCTTTCCATCGTATGCGCACTTTTTGGCGAGAGGGGAATGAAAACTACTGACTTGGAGGCCGTGTTCGAATCCGATCCACCGCGGGAGCGATATGGCCAGTCTACATTATCTGGACATTGGCGAAGAGAGGGAAAAAGTCAGCTTTGTGTGTCTTTTGTAGCTTTAGACGTACTGCTCGCTCCTTACTGCCAGGGTACCGTGGACGCACCATTTCCTTCTTCTCTTATAGGAGGTGTCTGGCTTCGGATTTGTTCACTCACATGGTCTGGTGGCGGTCGGTGCCCACCAGTCGGAGGCGGACCAGCCGGCGGCGGGGGTGGTCCGGGAGATGTAGTAGGCGGTCCAGGCGGATATTCGGCTGGTCTGAAGCCTGCTTCAGACGGCATAGGTGGCGGTCCGGCCGGCGGCGGCGGTGGTGGCGGCGCGTATCCTGTGTAGTCTTGTGGGACGTATGGTTGGAATTCAGCATTGCTCATGGGACGGCCGCCCTGCCCGCCGGGATAAGGGGTATAGTTGGCTCCGCTGGCCATGGGGTGATCGCCGGGTGTTGGGGGATAGGGAGGATAGTAAGCTCCGCCGGAAGCAGTCGGTGGTGAATGCGGCCGCGGGCCGGCATCATCAAAATAGTCTCTCCTGGACGCTCCTTCGTGGTCTACCGCACCAAGTTAGCGGGACAGATACGGGCTTCATGTTTGCTACAATTATGCGAGCAGAAAGGGGGCAGTTCTTGACCAAGTTGTCACTCATAAAAGGGGTAGGGGCGGGGCGGGGCGCAACATACGTCTTCTGTCGTCGTCATCCCTCGACCTCGACCTTCTACTGTCTTCCCTGTCTTTTCCCTTTCTGTCATGTCTATCCTTGAAATCCTTAATACCAATCGCGGCGGCACCGGCAGCCGCCATATCTCTAAGCCTACTTTTGCTTCGTTTTCTTTCGTGTTGGTCGTCGTTCGAATCGTAGTCCGAAAAGGATCGGTCCCGTCTACTTCGTCTGCGTCGTTCACGTCGCCTGTCATCCAGATCCGGGTCAACTCCGCGTCTTGGAGCCACGTCGCTTCGGGAGTCGCTGTACAGGGGATCGTTTCCGTACTCAACTAGGCCTAGCTCAGGATCAGCACCGGCCTGTGAATAAGGGGACGGTACTATCGACCTTGATCTGCTGCGATGCCTACTCCTGCTCAGACTTCTGTATCTGTCTCTGCTCCTGCTGTCGTGGCGAAGGTAGTTATCATCGTCCACGCCGCCCACGCTCCGAGAGCGCGCTCGCTCCTTCTTGTCGTTATGGCTCTTCCAGATCTTGTTAGCCATCCCGGCCGCGGCGGCCACTCCGCCAATCTCGGCCACACGACGTAGTCGAGACTTACTGCGGGAGCGGCTTTTTCCGCGGGACTTGGATCTCGATTTTTTACGAAAGTGGTTGATGATGCCAGCTGTGGCAGCAGTCCCTAGAGCAGCTTTGGCTGCCGTTGATATGCTGCGTCGCCGGCTCTTGCTACGCACCACTCGAGAGGCGCCAGACACAGACCTTGAGTAGTCATCACCAGAGTGATACCCTCGGGTACGGCTTCGGCCCCGATGGGCTTCTTCTTTGTCAATCTTGTTTGACTGGAAGTACTGAGCAGCGCCTGCGGCCGCCAACGCCACAGCCCCGAAAGCGAGTCCCTTCTTCAGCAGATGATGATGGTCCGGCGACTCTGAGCGACCGTCTCCATATCGATCTCCGTAGGCACTATGGGCTCGGCGGGCTACTTCTGTACCCAATGCCCCCAGTGCCGCACCTGCAAGAACTTTCCGACCGCGATTCTCTGGCAGATCCCCGTAGGCATCACGACGACTACCAAGTAGCGCGGAAATTCCTGCGCCTGCAAGAGCGCCCTCGGCGAGGTACCTCTTGTGATGGGGGCTCTCGCTGCGCTCCCGTCGGACCGTCCGGCGATAATGATAGTCATCGTCATCACTATGATAGTCGTCGTGTCTTCGAGGTCGATGGTCGTAGCGAGCCATGGCATAATCGCGTTCTCGATCGCCCCGATGGTGTCCGACCTCTCGGCGGTCATGGTGATATTGGTAACCATCCTCGTAAATGTCCCGCTCTCGTCGGACCATTTCGCGATTTTTCTCTCTGTCGTGAAGAACCACCACACCCGGGGACTGGCGCGGCACGATTATGGGAGCTGGCGGGGGCTCCTGCAGGAAAATTCTTTGCGGCTCGGCCGACTTTTGACGGATAATGACTGGTGCGGGAGGAGGAGACTGGGGGATATAGTACTCTGTCTCCTTCCGATATCGTTCTATGTCATGGCCATGGCCATGATGATGGCCATCGTCGAAGCGCTCCTCGGTCCTTGTTTCCACTCTCATCTCTTCAGCGGGACGTCCGTGGCGGGGGCGCCTTTCCCACTCCCTGTCCGTTTCCTTGGCCTCATACACGGTGATGCCGGATCTGTCCATGTCTCGGCGATGGTCAATGGTTGGCGAATACGGGGCCCGCCCCGAGTATCTCGAGCGTCGATCGTCGTCGACATCCACTCGTTCGGTTCGTTCAACTCGTTCGAAGCGCTCGCTGTGTTTATCCGGCGCGACCTTGTATCTGGTCACGGTGGTCCGCCTGTAACGATCATCCTCTGAGTCGCTATCACGGGCGTATCTCGACATGGCGTAAGGTGCGGGCGGACCGACCCGTCGTTTCGTTGGTAGAGGCGCTTTGCTTTCGATTAAGGTTCAAGCCAATCAACGACGGAATTGTCTGTGCTCAGGGGGGATAGCACCAAGATTAGCAAGATCAACTGAGGAAGACGACTAGGGATTGTATCTGTTGGAGCGACAGATCATCAGCCAGACATGAAGGAAGGTTCAAGAAATGATGTTGCCGGTCAGGAGGGTGAGAGAGGCGATTTGTAATGACGAAATTGGGCTGTCAGGCCTGCTGGCGTTCATAAGAATGCGAATGGCTGGAGGCGGGGCAGTCAAGTTCGCGACGTGGACGTCGGGTCGGCCGCCGCCGCCGCACCGCGGAGCATGTGAGCAGGATGTGGAGACGACTCGTCCGATTCGACCAATGGGCCCCTCATTCGCGCGCACAAGGCACGACGTCATCTCGCCAATTGTCGGCTCAGAAGCATACAAATTCCCGGGCCAAGTAGAACTGAGTCATTTGATTTCCTTGGCTTCAGTGTTCGGCATAAGCACGATGACCCCTACGACGGGCTGTGCTGAGATGAAGATTTGGGCGGCCTCATTGCTTTGTCAGGCTGAACAAGTTTGCCGGCGCGGTCACGAAGGGTACGAGAATGCACCGTCACTTATTTAGACAGAGTTGCAGAGTATATACCTTACGGAGTAGATAGAAACAATTCTGATGAGTAAGATATACTGTGGGCGCTGCTAGGTAGCAACATATCTGTTCGCATTATTTACAATACTCTCCGTTAATATTTCTGTCCCATTTTCTGTTTTACAGCCAACACAAGCGATATTCATAGCGTCATGTTATCCGTGAATTTGTTTTGATGATAGGGTAGCTGTATATAGCGCCTCGCTTAGTGACTCGCATTGCGTCACTGAGGTTGGTGTGTTGGGGTATCAACAAGCTTGAACTCGGTGGCTCTACGGAGTTGAGAAAGCGCATGGAGGAGACTCAGGGTTGCGAGCCGGGACACTGGATCTATACTCCGTACGGAATAGAAACCAAAAAAATCACATTATAAAAGCCACCAAAGTGACTTGGAGATTGCCAGGAAGCCGGGGTGACTAGCAAAAAGATGAAAAAAAAAACAAGTTTCAGTCGACAGAGACAGGGTTCGAACCTGCGCACGCGAACGTAATTGATAGCTGATGAGAATGCTCATTCAAGTCAATCCCCTTGGACCACTCGGGCACTCTGCCTATCAAGACCTAGCTTGTTGAAAACGATGCAGTAAAAGCACAATAATAACCTGTCAAGCGCTCACTTGGCGTTTGGGTGGTTCACCAACTTCGACTACAAATTGCGACCAAACACACCGGCATTCGACGTGCGCAAGTCATTTCGGTGGACAACATCCTTTGCATGTCGATCGGCACGGAACGTTCTCCTTGCAAATCCTCGGGCCATTCAATTCTACATAACGTAGCAGTCAATCACGCGTCGGCAAGTACTGCGAACAAAAACACACAGCATAACGTGCCGAGCCCTTCTGCCACGTCCACGAGGCTGCGCCGGCACAGGTACACCGTACAGTAGATGACAGAAGCTCTCTTTGTCTTTTGAGCCAACAGACTGACTGCGTCTTCCCGATACACACGTATATATGTGCAAAAATTACGCAATCCAGCGCCGCTCTAAGCCATTCAGATAACAAGACTCGTCCGAAGCGGTACCTTCGCGCTACTCGGCCCAACAAAAATCTCATACCGTCCCTTCTGCAGCAGCCACTTCTGCGCGCCCGTATCCCACACACTCAAGTCTCTCCTCGTCAACGAAAACGAAACGCGTGCCTTCCCCCCAACTTGGAGGAACTCCTTAGTAAACCCACGAAGTTGCTTCGCCTTTGTCCCTGGCATGCGAACATATAGTTGCGCCGCCTCCGCACCATCCACGGCCCCTGTATTCGCAACCATGCACGACACGATCGCGATTTGTTCCCACAGATCCTCCTGCCCGCCGCTGGTGATACGTCCCTGAGGCCATCTATTGCGGAAGGATCCCAGCGGACCTTGCATGTCGATGTCGGAGTAGTCGAAGCGAGTGTAGCTGAGCCCGAAGCCGAACTCGTAGCGCGGCTGGATATTGTTGGCTTCAAAAAACTTGTAGTCCATATATATGCCGGCCGTGTAGTTCGCCTGGGGATCTTTACTACCGCTTTGTGTATGGGGATTGAGGAGCGCCCCGTAGTCTGATGGCGAGTGGGCAATTGTGTAGGGCAGTTTGCCGGAGGGGTTAGAGTGACCCCAGAGGAGGGACACGAGGGCTTCGCCGCTTTCCTGGCCAGGGAGGTGTGCGAACAAAAGGGCCGTTACGTTGGGATGGTCTACGAAGCCGTCGACGGTCCGGATGCCCGCGTTGTGGAGTACGACGATGGTGTTGGAGCACTGGTCGGCGATTCTTTTGATCAGAGTGTCCGTGTAGTCGTCCTGGAGATCTGGACGATCCGTTCCCTCGGCGCTCCAGGCATTTCCAAAGACAAGACAGGCGTCTGAAGAAGGCTTCACGACCGGCTCGCTGGAGCCGAGGTCCTGATGTAGCGTGAAGCCATCTCTAGCTGCCTTTGCCACCAGAGCATCCTGCGGGGACGAGAACGTCGCGGGTGTCACGGCGCCGGAACCGCCTCCGCTGTAGAGAGTTCCGTTGGGTCCAATTGCTGTCTTGGAAATGTCGACTCCTTGCACGGGCGCGAGACCCACGTTCCACGACCCTGGGGGGATGTCATCTGCAGCAGACCACTTGGGCGCCGTGTTGGCCGAGTAGCCAAAGAGGGAGACCGTCTTGGGATTGCGCAACGGAAGCGCTTTTCTTTCGTTCTTGACAAGGACGTGCCCCTCAATGGCACCCTGGAGGATCGTCCGACGATCAGCAGGATCTCGTCCCTCAACGATGAGGTGAGACCCAGTAACAGGCTTTGGCATACCGATGCCGGGAGGGTTGGGAAATCTTTCATCCTGTCCGACATGGTACCAAGCGGCGATGATCCTGTACCATGGTGTTAGCGAGATGGAAGGAAAATAGCCCCCTTTGGCCAGAGAAGAGAGGAGGGGGGGGGGGGGGGGGACCCC